>PVKU01001330.1:109409-315467 GCA_004027475.1 Anoura caudifer | reverse complement strand
CCCAATCTGGCAAAGGAAATAGTCTTCCAGGAAGTCCAGGAAGCTCAGAGAGTCCCAAAGAAGTTGGACCCAAGGAGGAACACACCAAGGCACATTATAATTACATTACCCAAGATTAAAATGAAGGAGAGAATTCTAGAAGCAGCAAGGGATAAGGGCACAGTCACCTACAAAGGAGTTCCCATCAGACTGTCAGCTGATTTCTCAAAAGAGACCTTCCAGTCAAGAAGGGGCTGGAAAGAAGTATTCAAAGTCATGAAAGTCAAGAAACTATATCCAAGATTGCTCTATCCAGCAAAGCTGTCATTTAGAATGGAAAGGAAGATAAAGCACTTCTCAGATAAGGTCAAGTTAAAGGAGTTCATCATCACCAAGCCCTTATTATATGAAATGTTAAAGGGACTTATCTAAGAAAAAGAAGATAAAAAATATGAACAGTTAAAAGACAGCAAACTCACAGGTATTAACAACCAGACCTAAAACAAAAGCCAGCTAAGCAAACCACTACAACAGGAGCAGAACCACAGAAATAGAGATCACAAGGAGGGTTAGCAATAGGGGAGTGGGAGGAGGAGAGAGGGGGACAAGGTACATAGAACAAGTAGCACAGATGGTGGGTAGAAAATAGACAGGGGGAGGGCAAGAATAATGTGGGAAAGGTAGAAGCTAAAGAACTTATGACAGATGGACATGAACTAAAGGGGGTGGAATGTGGGTCGGAGGGGATGGGCAGGGTGGAGGGGAATGAAGGGGGGAATGGGACAACTGTAATAGCATAATCAATAAAATATAATTTAAAAAAGAATCTGTTAACATTGTTAAACTTTACACTGTGTTTACTTGACATATTAGTAACAAACAATAGCAGCAGTGTCCTTTTTCATCAGAAATATCCAGGGATATTCTTTGAATTATCTCCTCAGATGTGGCTTACTCCGCCATCTTCACCACTGGAGAAAATTTAGCTTTGAATTCACTCTTCTGTGCATAATCTTTTGAGGTCAACCCGGATGCCCAGAAAGATAAGAACAAACAACACTAATAGATACTAACTGAGCACCCATCACTACTTAGCCTACCTAGCACTGATCTAGGTCCTAAGGTTCCCCCCCCTTCATTACTTATAGCCTAATGAGACAGACAAATATCATACAATTATATGTCATTTTGACAAGAGCTACAACAGAGCATGGTTCAGGGTGCTGTTGGAACATACTAGAAAAGTGTCTATCTCACTTCTTGGGTTGGAGTGAGGGTGGAAATGTGGGGGTAGAGGAGAGGTGAGGATGTGAGCATATTTGTGTATGCCTGGGACATTGGAGGAAGGTTGGAGAAGAGTGGCTTCCTTGACAGAGGGAAAGAAGGAGGGAGGTACAGGAGGCAATACAAGTGGAGAGAGCGGGGATTGTCTAGGAGGAAGGAGAGGATCAGGAAGGGTGTTCCTAAAAGAAGAAACAGCATGTGCAAAGGCCCAAAGGCAAATGAGAATGTCAGATAAGTGCTTCTTAAGCTTGAATGGGTATACGTGTTACCTGAGTTTGTTGTCAAAATGCAGATTCTGATTCAGTAGTCCCAGGGAGGGACCTGAACTGCTGGGTGGCTCACCAGCTCCCAGGCAATATCAATGCCCCTGGTTCACAGACCAGACTTTGAGTGACAACAATGTAGAGAACTCACTGGATGCTGCTTTCTGGGGAAATAGCTGAATATTCCCTAAGCCACTGTCACTACTGCTGGTGACCTACTTATTCACCATGCATGGGTCATCAGTGATTACAGCACAGTAACAACTCAGCAGCATACTCAGAAATGACATTTTCTGTGATGAAGTCTACTCCTCTTCCCATAATACTTCTAAAGTTGCCACTTCAAATTCTGCTTTTGTGTCTCTCTTTCCACCTGGATCACCTTCCTCCTTGAAACCCATTTAGCAGTTTCAGCATGAAACCGATTTGAATGGATGTCCTTAATAAATACTGTCAACACTTGTCCAAATCAAAGGAAAGCATCCCCGGGAAGAACTTGCAGCCTTCCCCATAAGGAGCAGGTTATGATGCCCTGACAGCGATAGTTTTAATGTCGATTTGAACTCATTTCGAAGAATGCGCAGGTTTCCTTTTGCTGCCATCTCTGCCTCATCCTGCAGCAGCCAACGTTCTGCTTCTCTGCAGACCAAGCACAGCATCTTTGCAAATACTCTGAAAATTCCTCCTCCATCCCAAAGGCATGGGGACAGATGGGCTGTGTTGTAAAATCACCTCCTGGAAATTCACACCCATGTCACGTGGTCTAAAAGATAAAAGCCTGTTTACGTTTAGTTTTGGATATCGGGCATCATTGAATTGATTTCTCGTGTGTGTCCGGAGACTAGAAGATGATTTCACTTTGATTATTGGTGGAGGAGAGTGAATCGCACTTGCTATTGAGCAATGCACCGACTTTAGTCCCACTCTGCGACTCCACAGCCTCCTTTAATTTTCACAATAAACAAATATATATTTAAAAATTATTTTATGAATGCTATACAGACATAGCACTAGGAAAAATGGAGTGAGCCCTGAAGGCAAGCAAGACTTTGAAATTCCCTTCCTCACCTTCCTTTCTAAGCAGGATTTTACAATCATCTGATTAGCAGATGGGCTTTCATACCAAGATACGTGGGTAGACTTTCCTGTCTTCCTAGCACCTGATTGCTCCGCAGTTATTAAACATTTTTGTACATAACAACTCCTATAGCACCTTGCCTACTTGAAGTCATATACAATGTGTTTGTAGGGAAAGAAGAAATTTGCATAGGTGAGCTTTTCCTTTTCTCTATGTTCCCATTTCACCCGGATTTTGGACCTACCCAACTCTGCCCTAGTTAAGTGTGATTCCCCTCTAGAGTGATCAGAGATTACTGAAACTCTGTTTTCACTCTGTCTTCTATGATATCAGGTCTGTCTGAGCCTTACTTCTCACCCTGCCTAATTCCCACTCCCAAGATTGCTAACCCTGTAAAGAGACATGAGAGGTATTCTAACAATAGACATAAGCCCTGGGCTGGGAGTTCTTCACTAGATCATCAGAGCTGCCTAGGGCAACAGAACACATGTTGTGTGGACTCTTCAGCTTGTCTCCCTGGCCTCCTGCACACAGGGACTGACTGACTCCTGGAAAAAATAACATATGATTTCCTTACTCATGGGCTAAGTTATCATGAACCAAAGTCAGCTTGGTCTATGGTCTTATCTTTTGTGTGCATATGATTTCAAACCTGTCTGGTGTTTGGGCAAAAGCAAACTATCTTGTGGCCAAAAAGCATTCAGAAGGTCATCTGCAGTTACATTTAAGTTACAGACACAGTTAAATGGCAGCTTAAAATGTTATAGGTCCCACATTATGGGAAACTGGTAAAAATGGGGCTAAAAACTCAGGACCTCATGATATTTTGCAAGAGACTTCTAGAGCTAGGAAGAATTTACTCCAAACATTTGACTTATCGATGAAAAGACAGACCCAGAAAAGCTAGGCCTGCCTTCCTTCCTTCCTTCCTTCCTTCCTATCTTTTCTCAGTTAAGGAGAGGTAACATGGCAATATCCTTTAATTTAAATTAGGCTCATTTTAGTTCTTAGTGTGGTCGCTCCTCAGAAAACAATATATAAAAATTTAAAACAGATTTTTCTTGAATTATTCTGTCCAATATTAACCTGAGTTGATGATCTGTAACATAGTACCATCAGCACATTTTTAAAGAGCCATTCATGGGAATTAATAAAGGAAATACTAACATACTCCATTCATGTAGTGCTGTTTGACTTATAGCTAATTAATTACAAGGTAATAAATTTGAGTAATTTAGATCTTAAATCATGAGGGTTATATATAATAAATACATTGCTTGCTTAATTTATTTGGTGCTTATTTTAAGAGAAAGATTCTATATGTTAGGTTGATAATTATATAAGGAATCATTAGAATCATATTTCAAAAATATATGTTAATGAATTGTACATGTTCTATGTGGTGAACATCAAAAAATAAAATATGTACACTAGAAATATCAGCACTTTTTTATTCCAAATTTTATTTTCAGAAGAGAACTATTTAGAAATCTTGAAGATTCAGAGGGTCTTTGTTTAAATTGATCTTATTTAAAATCCCCAATCAAATCATGAGAAGCAGGTTTGGTAACAATTTCGATTTTTATCACGTCCTGTGGATGTAGAAGTGATTTAAAATGTTTGAAAGTACTGATATGGCCCTGTGTACAGTCAAAGCCACCAAGACTGGGCAGAGGTAGGCAAGAGAGACATAAAGTCTAGGATTCGGGAGGCAGAGGAGCTGAGATACTGCCCTGCCTCCAGCCACAAGTCGATAAAGAGGGGACCTGATTGCACAATGACCATTTCCTTTTAGTGGCTGGAGTAATTAACATGCCATACACCTTAAATTTACACAATGTTACATGTCAAGTATATTTCAATTAAAAGAAGCAAAGATGATCTGTGTTTTTGAAACTTCATTCTCTTTTCCTGGCACCACCCTGCCTCCTGATTCAAATTACATTTTCCCTCATTTAAAAAAAAATAATAAAATGAGTAGAGATAGAAAGATTACCTGAGTTTTAAAAACTTTTGTTTAAGAAAAGATGTTAACTGAAGCAGACTCATAGATACAGAGAACAGACTGATGGTTGCCAGAGCTGAGGACATTGTGATGGGTGAAAAAGGTAAAGGGATTAAGAAGTAAAAATGAGTAGTTACCAAAGAGTCATGGGGATGTAAAGTACAGCATAGAGAATGTCGTCAATAATATTGTAATAACTATGCATGGGGTCAGATAGATACTGGGCATATTGGGGGGAATACTTTGTGAAATATTGCATATGATTGTCTAACTATTATTCTGCACACTTGAAACTAATACAAAATAATATTGAATGTCAACTGTAATTGGAAAATACAATTTAAAATACTAAAACAATAAAAATTTTAAAAAAGGAAAGATGCCACCAGAGCCAGAAGCCAGGCAGATCATTGCGTCCACCTAAGCAGTGGATCGCAGTTTCTTATTGACAGTCGAACCGCTCTCAGTGGTCCCCCAGTGACAGAAGTGTGGCCAACCCAAAATCGTCAGCGGGAGGTTTTGCATCGGCCAGCCAATCTGGAAAGATGATTTTTGATAAGCCCCATAGTGTTTCCTCCTGTCTGAATATGGAGATGGCTCCCTGGAATAACATGTTCTCTTTTTGTGTTTTGGGCACAAACAGCAACTCGGAGTCACTACTGATGTGTGAGGCTCCCGCAGTCCAGCAGGGCGGCGCCAGTAGCTCGGGAAGCAGCCTGGGGAGCTCCGTCACAGCCTGTAAGAAGGTAACCTTGCTGAACACCGCCTTCTTCTCCCTGATTGAACTTGAACACTAGTTTAGTTTGACTTTTCAAGCACTTCTCCTAAAGCAGAACTGACAATAGAATGGCCCATAATCTGTTTGTGATAACCCCTAATGACATTCAAAAATTAATTCATGGAAATGTTCAGAAAACTCAAGAAGTTCAGGAAGCTGTGACTTGAAAATGATAAGCCTCCAGGGCCACACTACCTCAATTCCAGACTCCTCTTAGTTCCTCTTCCCACACTCAGCCATGGAGAATAGCTCCTTGGATCTCCATTCAGAAAAGCCTCCACAAGCCCTGAATGGCTCACCTTATAATATTAGACTACTAAGTCTGTACTAAGAAAAATCCATGACTATTCTCCTTTAGATATTTCCTTAAAAAGAAGGGTATGCTGAGCTTATTTATCAGGAGACACAAATTTGCACCTCCTATCCTTGTTCAGTAGGGCTTGGTGCATTGTCCAAAGGGTAACAGGTTTAATTCCCAGTCAGGGTACATATCTAGGTTGTGGATTTGATCCCAGTCAGTTAGGTCATGTGTGAGAGACAACCAGTTGTAGTTTCTCTCTCTCACTCTCTTTCTCTGTCTCTCTCTCTCTCTCCCTCACTCCTTCCCCTCTCTCTGAAGCCAATGAGCATGTTCTCTGGTGAGGGTTAAAAAAAATTGCACATCCTAGACTATAGACTTTTGTAATGGTGGATAGACCTGGAGAGTATTATGCTAAGTGAAATAAGCCAGTCAGAGGCAGACAAATACCACATGATTTCATTTACATGTGGAATCTAACGAACAAACAGAACTAACAAGCAAAATAGAAACAGTCTTTTAAATACAGAGAACAGACTGACGGCTGTCAGAGGGGAAGGAAACTTGGGGGATGGAAAAAAAGGTGATGGGATTAAGAAAAAAACAAAGAAACTCACAGACACAGAAAACAATATGTGATTACCAGAGGGAAACGGGGTGGGGGAGGGAGAAGAGGGCATAAGTGGTGATGGAAGGAAACCTGATTTTGAGTGAACACAATTCAAAATACAGATGATGTATTATAGAATTGTACACTTGGAACCTGTATAATTTTATTCAGCAATGTCACCCCAATAAATTTAATGATTTAAAAAAAACTAATAAATAAATCCTGCTGTGAGACATTTGCAGAGAGTCATCATGTGAACAACATGAAATCATCTAATTTAATAACTTCATTTTTCCAGCCAACCAACTTAAGATCCAGAAACTTGAAGCAAAATGCCCAATTCTCCACCTGATAACACGCTCACTAGTTTGATGCTGAATTCCCAGAAGAAAACATGTTTCTTCTCATCTAAAAATAGAGGAAACAACCCTGGATTATTTAAGTTATTATAACAAAAATCAAATTATAGAAACTACTTGATGTGAATTAAGACAAATTTTATTACAAAACGTATTATATATGTGTATATGATATACATTATATATGTATATAAACCTATTTATTGATTATTGTACACAGTTAAGCAGCCTTATTTATCTCTGCTTGTGTGATTTTGTAGAGTTTTCAAGTAACAAATAAAGTAACAAATACTTTCATTAGAGAACATACATTGATTATTAAAAAGCAGCAAAAACACATAATTTTACAAAAGTATTTGCATACTTGCATTCATAACCAAATATGAAAATGAATCTGCTAATTAATTAAGGGAGCTTATTTTCAAGTGTTATATCACTTACTATTCTTTCCCTTCTACAAATTCCAGTTTTTAATGCAGGAAACTGACATACTGTAATTCAAAATGACTTTGAGTTGCTTATAAAATAGCTGAAACTGCGAGTCTCCAAGCCTAAGGTATATTCTATGCAACTCTGTAGCTCCAAATTATGAAGTCTTCGCTGGATGCTATACATTTCACGAAACTAACCAATTTTTACTATATTTTAATTTTTAGATAATTCTATTCCTATTGGTTAGAGTCACTGAGGTATTTAAAAGAAGGGTTGAAGTCAGACTGACTGGCTTTGAACCCAGTTCTATTATTATTCGCTGTGTGATGCTGAACAAATCGCATTACTTCATCATGTCTCAATTTGCTCATCTGCAAAAAGAAGACAGGAAGGGATTCAATGAGTTCATAGATGTGAAATGTTTAGAGTAATGCCTGCCATATCGTAAGCGTTCAAAATAGAGATTACTAATATTCTACAGAAGAATTTTATCAGCAACTATACAGTGCCAGAAAATAATTTAATATAGGCATTACCACCCTGAGAGTCAGCAATTTTGATTTATTATTTCAGATAGAGTTATTTGCCTGAAAAAGAACAACTCATATTCATTTCTTTAAAAATCAGGTCTCAACGTTACTGGAAGAACTGTTTGGGGCTGGATGTCTACTTGAAAAGTTAAAATCAAAACTTAATCATCTATTTTAACGGACTTCATCAGTACATATATATTTTATACTTATATTCATAAATATGTTTACAAATAAGAATTTAAAGTTTAAATTCAATCCCTCTTTAATCCCTCATTGATCTCACAATTTAATCCCACAAATAATCCCATAATTATTGCTGGAACAACTATTTGTAGGTTAAACCACGTGAAATTTTCTTTTTTACAGGTCAGACTGATAAAATGCTCAGCAATTTCATATGGTTCAACCTAAATACAGTCAAAATTCTATAGGATCTTGGATAAAGATATAAGGATAGATCATAAATGGCCCCCACTATTGGAGAATTTACAGTGTAGTTTGGGAAATAATGCTGGTTTCTGCTGTGAAAATTCAACAGTAATTCAAAAATCAAAAGGCAATTATGTAAGATAACTATAGAGTAATAAGTCAAGTTAGTATAAACTAGGTGAACAACTAGTATTGTAGGCATTAAAAGCTCAGAACAGAGGCAGACTCGGAACCTGCAGTAGGCAGCAACCTTCAACAGGGAAGTGGACTTGGGTTTGGACTTTGGAGTACAAATGAGATTTGAATGAATAAAAAGAATATCCAATTAAACTTAGAAAGGGCTACTACAAAATCAACACCTTTGTGTACTGGTAACGTATTTTTTAAATTTCATAGTGCATTTCTTTCATTTGAAATATTCTGTTAAGCTTACGTAATAATTGCATTTAAAGACAGCTTAGTGGGCATCCATGCAATTCATCATATACCACGTGGGTTCTAATAGTTTTTCTTTCCTTCAAAACCATAGCTCAACAATGTTTTCTTCTTTGTATCTAGAACATAGACACCCCAGTAAAAAGACATTAACTATGGAATGATTTAATGCCCTTATTCTATTACTGCAAGCTGATTTAAATGATCATGGATCAATTCTTTTAAAAATCTTGTTAGTCACAAATAATAAGACTGGAGAAGCGAGAATTTATGTGTTCATAAATGCACATATAATGTATGTTCTGTACAAAGAAGCAAAAAAGAACAAGGACAGCTATATCTTAGAAATAGCAACGTTGTCCAGTGAATCACCACTGAATCTTCCCAGCCGATCACTTTCAGTAAAAGTAATATGAATACTTGAAATCCATTGGTAATTCCCCAAACTCATTTCATGTAATAGCTTCATCTTCCTCCCCATCAAATCTTCTTATCAGTCCTGACATTTTATTCAATTAACTGGTGGGAGAAATAAAACAGAGGTCCATGAAGTAGTACATTAGTTGCATAATCAGCCTCTGAAAAAAATTGCAGGTTGACTTTACTTCTTTCATGTTCTTTATAGTGAATCTCTCAGGCTTTCAGGAATCCTACCCAGATGTAATTGCTTCAGTTCCTCTTTGTTGTTGGAGAAATATGATCACTGGAATTCACAGCTGTGAAAAAGCCATAACATTGGGAAAGAGACATTGGTGGACTTATTTGAAGGAGGAACTCCTTCAAAATAAGTCCTCTCCCCAGAGCCAAGGTGACCACGCCCCCTGTCACAATTATATATTGTCTTAGAGTTTTGTTAATAGACCCCTTTTGCTCTCAAAAGTGTTCTGGTATGGACAATAACTTATATAGTTATCCAAGCGTTAGCTTCAGAATTATCTTTCTCTCTTGTCTCTCCCTTTCTAATACTAAGAAAGTTATCAGATGAATTCACACTGAGGTGTTAGTGATTTGCATAGGTTATACTATAGTTATAACAAGTAAAATCTGTTTTTACTTAACTACTGATACTGATGAACAAGCACTGTTGCCCCCCTCCTTTAACTGACATTGATAACTGAACTTATGGAACCTACACATGACTATGGAACTCCACCTCACGAAGCTCCAAGCAGACATGGTCAATCCATCCAAGTGAGAATGTAAACTAATCTCTTTGTCACTGTAATTTAGTGAGCGCCAAATCTGGGGAAGTTTTAACGTTTGCAATATAATTCCCCAAGTAATGCATTTAAAATGATGGAATTTCAAAATATTATAGGAAAAAACTGGGGGGGAAAGAGCTGCTGGTGGAAAATGGACACTGGCACTTCCCATGACATCCCTTGAATTGTCTCTCACACAGACACTGCCTGATGTTCCTTCTCCTCGTAGGACTAGTCCTTCTTATAAGACAATACAGCCATCCTTGTTAAAGTGAATCATAGGGATTTTGCATTAAACAAGCTAAGTGATTATAAATGTTATCCTTGTATATATGTTAAACACTAAGTGAAAGGTCTTTGTAGCTCTTTAAAATAAATCAAAATCTGTTTTTTCTAGAGTGGCAGTTGAATGTTGTATAACAAACCTGAACTTGGAATTTAAAGACCTGAATTAGATTTCAGATTTCTCTTCTCACCATGTGATATTAAGCCAGTGATGTAACTTCTCTGATTCAGAAGTAACTTAGAGTTGGCAGGATGTTGAAGGTTTGTGTGTAAGCCATTGGCACACAAAATTGATGCTCAAAAATATTAGTTGATTCCAAATAAATGATCTTTGCACAGGGCAAACTTTATTTAAATAGAATTTTAAAACTAATATGAACCCAACACCCAGTGTCCCTTCACTGTTGAATATGTTAGATTTTCCTCTACTTTGGAAGCATTTTAGCAAATGTCATATCCTCACAGTAGCCGGACATTTTCAATCCATGCTTTACTTCACGGTCCGAAGATTTGCTATTTGTGAAATAGTAGAGCCAAGTCTCTGAACAGGATTTGTGCAAGGAAAGAATTGCTGGAGAAAAATCAACATCCCAGATATCTTCTCTTTATGTCGTGTTAATGAAATCCACCCCAATCTTGGACTTATCAAAGGCAGCAGACTGAAAACACGTTAGGTTACCTAAAGAGGAATTTGAACTTAATATGTCTTGTAAACAGCTCTTTGAAGTTTTGAGAGCATTCTTTGCTATGACAGGTCTCCTTTAAAGTGGCTTCAGTTTGCTTTCGACAGTGGCGTAGGTACACCTAAAGAATGACAGAATGGATGTCCCTCAGTGCTTCCTGTTATTCTGCAAAATGCACTTCCCTCTAAGCCCATATCCTTTTGATGACATGTGACTAACTAAAGCAACTCAATTAATGTGTGCAGGCACAGGCATACGAACTGGGAGGCTCTTGCACAATCTGACCCGTATCTCTATGGGCATTTTTATTAGTCAGCATTGTATTGCTCTTGGCCGAAAGCCTCAAATTTCAGGAAGCACATGTTGTAAAATAGCTATAATATTCTGTGCATGTAGAAGCCATTTCCTTAAAAGAAGGAAGAATTAAAAAATAAGGTTGAAGACAAAATCAGAACAATTCAGCATATTTACCTTTTTGTAGAAAGAAGACCCTTAGCTTTTCCCCTGGGAGTATAAAACACTCACAGTTCCGTAAGCACTCTCCTCTGATCAAGCAACCCAGCCATGGTCTTCAAGCCCAGCTTCTAATACCAGAGAATGATGCCCTGTTGGGTGTCTGGTGCTACTGTCATTCTGTAGAAATAGTCAGAGGCATTGAAGAAACAGAGAGAGTTTTAAGAAAAGAAAGAGAATTGTCTTAGTAAAAGTGATAGCTGATGAACGCAAATCCAGTTGATCCAAAGAGAATTCCTCCGAGCACAGGAAGACTGGAATCTGGGACACCAGGAGAGGCGCCGGTGGTGTGATGGGGGAGGGGAACGGGGAGGTGAGGTCTGCATGCAGACAATGGGAGGGGAGAGGAAAACCGGTGAGATGCACGTGGAAGTCAAGACCAGTAGGACTCTACGGCAGTGAGAGTCAGAATGAATGTTGACTGCTCAGGCCAAGAAACCTGCGAGCGGTGGTGCCACTGAGGTCACAGGGGCAAGAACCTGGGACAGAAGCTACAGAAAGGTGTCTGTGGTTCAGATTCAGCCCAGCTGCATCTAAAGAGCCAGCCGGAAGTACCATATGATCTCACCTATTAGTGGAACCTAATCAACAAAACAAACAAGCAAGCAAAATAGAACCAGAGACATGGAGATAAAGAAGAAACCGACAGTGACCAGAGGGGAGGGAGGAGGGAGATAACAGGGGAAAGACGGGGAAGGGTCAAGTCAAGGAACATGGATAAAGGACACACGGACGAGGACAACGGGGTTGGGGGGGAGACTGAAAATAGGAGGTGGGGGTGGGTAGGGCAAGGGGAGGGTAATGAAGGAAAAATGGAGACAACGGTAACTGAGCAAAAATAAAAATTAAAAAAATAAAAAATAAAGAGCCAGCCACACAATTCCCTCTGGAGGCAATGTCCCTGACGGCTTACGCCCCTGCCATAGGCCCTGAAACACACGGACATCTAGGGGACCTGGCCGCAGGGAAGCCACACGCAGATAACAAGGGCCCTGGAGGGGACTGACCTCCTCCGCCTTCAGCAAAAACAGGTTGAAATGCTGCAGGTTCTCTCCTGCCTTTAGAGGAGCCTGGTCCACGCTGAAACAGAGAGGAGGGGCTGCATGTGCCAGCTCGTTCTGCGGAAGGTGTGGATTCGGTAGTCCTGCGTGGGGACCTTTGTTTAACACTACCAGGCATGGCTTGCTCGGCAGCCTGACCGTGCTTCAGTCTCTTGGTCCAAAAGTCGGCGTATTCAAGGGCTTCTGTTCAGGATGCAGCTCCACCTCCCTCTGCCGCCAACAATGGCTGTACAGCGTGTAAGATTCCGATCCGCTGTCTTATTCTGTTCTCCATGGCTCAGCTCCTCAAGCGTCCTTTTTGCTGTGTATAAAGAACTCCTGGAAGGTTCTTGCCATGTCTGTTCTTTTCTCCCTTTACTTTTTAATCAAAAAGTAGGACTCCGAGAGCCCAAAATAGCTTAGAACATTCTGTGGAATTGAGGGTGGCGTTGTACTGTTGGAACTGGGCGAGTAATTTTTCTTCTGAATTCTTATCATTACCCCAGACCTTTATATTATGTGTAGAATATCTTTAGCCAGAAATGGAAGGTGCCTAACATTTTTTTTTTAAATATCGACTTTGGCATTCAAAATTCTCCTTTCTATCTTTGGGTATTTAAAAAAAGACTTCCCGTCCTTGCTTCCTAACATGAGCCTGTAGGCATCCTCTCTTTGCTCTCAGACCCCACCTGAGAGACCCCTCAGCTTTGTATTCTGGAGTAAACACTGCAGCCCCCTGTCCTAATAGCACCCTGGGTCCCACCAAGCTTGCCCTTCTGACGGAAGTGCCCAGTTTTCCCTTCTGCCAGCTTCAGAGTTGGGGAGAAAGGTCACGGCCCGGATACATCTCAAACGGGGGCCTCTAGCTCATGAATCCCCGAGAAAGAGCCCCTCAATTGTGAGCCCACATTTGCCAGGCTCATCTCTGCTTTTTGAGAATGACACCCCTGAACGACCTCCATAAGGACTCACACTCTCCAGGATGGAGAGCATCCGAGAAGCTAAGGTGTGTCCCTCAGCAAATAATGTGTCCATTTGCATACAACCTAAAAGGTAGTCATTTCCAGTAGCTTCTTCCACAGAAGGGAAAAGAGGTTGAGGCGTGAGAACTACCACTTTCTTATCATTGCCAAAGGCCAAAGACATCCATTAACACTCCAGTGATACATGGCCGTTCAATCTGCTGTCCCTTTGTCCACTGGCAAATTCTGCACTACCGACACTTCGCATACCTGAACAAAATCATCCCAAATCAATGGCAAGCCTAGATGCCCATCATATATTTTCCTGCGTGCATAATTTTTCTTATATTTGGATTATCATAGAATTAGAAATCCTGTTCTCCTCATGTATCAACATTTCAGCATTATGCTAATTCTAAATAGCAATTAATCAACTGTTTTGCTTAGATGTCTAATTTGATTCTGCTTAAATGCTTGCTGACCACTCATAAATTATACTATATTTGCATTCTCTACCCAGAGAATATCTGTTTTTTAAGTCTTGCATTTTGTGCTTGAGACTCAAACTCAGTGATCACTTTTATGTGGAAAAAGCTCTGATCGACTTCTGAAGCATTCTCCAGCCAGCTGGCCCCTGTGTGATAGGGCAGAAGTAAACAAGTGTGGTTTGAAACTTCTAAGTTGTCCTGGGTGCTCTTACACCATTCTTGTGAATGTGTGGAAATAAAAGGTGGTTTTCAGGATACAAATAATTGCGTTGCACAAGAAAAGCAGGCAGCCGCCTGAAACTGTCAGTAAAGCTGCCCGGTTTATTTCTTGCCACATCAGGATGCACTCTGGCCCAGGTAAATATTCAGCATCTCTAAATTACATCCATGGGGATATTAATTTCAAAGACAGGTGAGCTCTTTGGTGCACTGGTAGGTTGTAGCAGAGGGTATGGGCAGGGAAATAATTGGAGGCAGAGCCTGGAGAACACCTAAACTGGGCATAGCACGACATCCGAAACAGTGGAGCTTAATAAATATTCATGCAGTGGTTACCAGGAAGGAGCTGAATTAGGATCCGTCTCAGATGCTGGGCCATAGTCTGGCAATCATCCCCTAACGCTGCGGGCTTGCCGACGGCAAGCATTGTCCTTCTTCCTGGTTTCCCAGGGCTGAGCCTAGTGTCTAACAGGACTAGATGTAAAACATGCACGTTTATTGGGCCAATTAATGAGCTGAGGTTAAATTTGGGAGAAAATTATATAACATCAGTACCATATTCATAATAACTACTATTTGTTAACACCTCAAATAATTCAATCCTTTGTGCATTTATTATTTCTCATGCTTACTAAAATCCCTCATTGGGAGGGGTAACACCACCCTCATTTTGTCAATGGGGAAACTGAGTCTCAAAGAAGCTAACTTGCCTGAGGCTGCACAGTTAATTGAGGAAAAATATTGGAACTTGAAGTAACATTTGTCTTCAGAATTTAGGTACCTGGCCCTTATCCTGGTTTCAGGTTGAGCCAGGTGGATCTGGGAGGTAAGGGTGAGAGAGAGAGAGAAGAGAAATGCTTACAACGTGAATTGTTTGGTCCCTCTGGGTGTCCAGCCTTCCCTAGCCGCTCTTTCCAAATATCACCCCCATCCCTTTTATTCTCTGTCACTGCGCTGTGTTGAATTTCCTCATATTACCAACCACAATCTTTAATCAAATGTGGGTTTCAATGTTCCTTTATTTGCTGTTTGGCTCCCCTGCAGATTTTAAATTTTATAAACGTGGTGATCAGTTCTATTGTGGTAACCCAATCTGATATGTCACCCAGAGACTGGTCTACAGTATGCACTCAAATATTAAGTGAATTAAAGAAAATAGTAAACTGCGGAGGGCAGAACATAAGACCAGAAACAGATCCAGATGGCACAAGAGTAACTAGGAGAATCGTTCTGCAGTTCTCTGAAAATAGGGAAGCCGGGGAGTCAGGTTGCTTTTAGGGACTGGAATGGGGGAATGAAGGGATATGTTTTGAGTTTAAACAGAGTCAGAGGTGACAGCAAGAGATCCAAGAGTCTCAATTAACAGTGAGAAAAGTGAAAAGCTGAAGCTAGCGAGTCACCCCTTCAGGTGGGTGAGAGTTAGTGAGCTCTTGAGGGATATGACCGCGGGGCATGGAAAGAGTAACGTGGCATCAGAGGAGGAAAAGCTAGTTAGAAAGAGGGACATTTCCTCCCCACCCTCACCCACTCCCCAGACAACTGAGATGTATCTTTCAACGCTCTGGTCAAGCGCACCATCTGTTGCTACCCCTCCTGCAGGTGGAACTGACCACTCCATCCGGGGTGATACCTGAGCTGGGTTGCCACTCATCAAAGCACCTGCTCTATTTATCACAGTCCCGTGAGTTCTTGTTCTCCCTGCCAGAGATTTGTTTCTAAAAGGACAACAGTGTTTTTTGTTCATTTTAATATTCTCGGTGTCAGACATCAAAGAGCTGAACAAACCTTTGTTGACAGAATATTGACTCGAGGAGATTAGAGAAGCAAGTGGAGAAACATAGGAAAAAAGCATCACAAATAATAAGGAGAATCTGTCAACTGTTGTGCCAAGATCAGGAAATGGTTAAGATGGAAAAGGTATTGTCTAAATTTTACTGTATTCTCATAATAATCACTGTCACATAACAATTCCCTACACTGTTAGGAAGTTAGCCCTTTACAAATATTTTGTTACCTGAGCCTTGAAACAGCTTTGTGGAGTGACATTAATTGTCCTCCTGTAACAGATACAGAAACTAAGTCTCACTGAAGTTGAAGGACTTGGCCAAGGTCCCTCAGGAAGTGATAAGATAGGATAGATTCTCAGTGCTGCCTCCAAACCTCCATGACTAACCATAAGTTACTGTCTTCTCCAACCTAAATTACTTTAAAAAAATTTAGGCATTGCTCAGCAATACTTAGGGCTGTATCCAGGTCACTAAGAGTCTGTTTCACCCACCCTTTTCCATATCAATACTAAATCCTCGCAACTTGGTTCTCTCTGTAAAAAAAAAAAAAAAGTGTAAGATAGAGCAGAAGAACTTTTTTTCCTTATCATTTAGGACACTCACGAAATTTTAAGAGAAAACACGCCCTTATTATTTCAAACTTGTGAATGCACAGCGCGTTCTAGCTCTTCAGTAAGTGAACCTGCAACTAAAAATAGCAGGTAAATAAATGAGCCATTAGCAGCCTAGTGAGTTTTATTCTTTTCCCCTCAGAAAGTGACTCTGTCAGTGGGGAAGATGATATTCACAAAGCTTCAAAATCTTTAAATTCTCAAGCCCATATTCTTCCTTCGAGTATTCTTCATTTTCTAATGGTTTGTCTAAACCATTAAACAAAAGCTTTTCACAGGTTACAACTGCTTTACATATGATGCTATGTGGTTTATTGGAGCTGCATTTTTATTCTCTTGGCTTATGTGGCTCTTCCTGTACTGGGGGAAAGGGAGGGTGGGGGAGTAAACAGAGGAGGGAGGGGTGAATTACTGGATGTTCGGTGTAGAAGGGACCTTCGGGTGGCTTGATTTCATTGTTCTCAGAGGGCAAACTGAGTCTGAGAGCTAGTGGGCCACTTGACTCACGGACAGTAGGCTCGAGGCTAGAACTTAGCCCTCCTGACCACCCAGACCAGGGCCCCGAGGAAGAGATGGGTAAAGGCATAGACCCGGATTTGGAGAAGCAGAGAATGAGAAATTCCGTGATTTTACCAACTCCCGTGGAGCACTGCCTAATGGCAGCTTTGGGGCCAGAGTGCCTGGCTTAAATCCTAGCTATCCATGAACTAGACAAATTATTGACCCTTCTAAGCCTGGACACAGGGAACAATCATTTCTGTGTTGGCCTATGTGTATTGAGCCCTTGCTATCATAAATCCAGAGGTTAAATTCGGATTATCTGAATTAACCCAGAGATTTCTCAATAAATATAGTATGACTTGGTCAATAATTAAAGAATATAAACTCTAAATAATTAATCTCTAAATATTTATTAAGTATATGGGAAAGCTTATTTTGTTTCAAATATGAATGCAATATGATACGATGTTTTTCAAATTATGATGCATAAAATTTCGATTTTAAGATTACACAGTGAATGAATACTCTCATGAAATGAAGTAACTCTCTTCAAAACATCTCTTAAAGAGCTTTCAAAGATTTAGTTTCCATTTCCAACTCTACTTCCTTACTCTGCCATTCAGTGCGCGGGATTGGAACCCCACATGTGAAGTCTTTCTAGCATTTCCTGCGGAGTAATCAGATTTGTTGGCTGTTGACTTTTTCCTCACTCCTAGCATAGGGTGGGACAGGACTTTGTATAGTTTAGTGACTATTTATTTTAAAGATAGGAACAAAAAAACACCCTTAAAGGAGAGGACTCAACAGATCACTCTTCCTGTGCTCATTTCTGGTAAGGAACCCAACAGGCAGCCGTCAGTTCTCTTGGCCACATCATGGGACAGTCCTTTGCACAGCTTTGGGGACCCGGCAGTGTTGAGGGTCAGGCCCACGCTTTTTGGCACCTTCACCTCTGCCTCTCTGTGTTTCAGAAAATATGTATACCAAACCAGTCCACCCCTTTCCCGAAAGACCCAAGTGCACTGTGTTTTAACTCTGTCCTCCTCCTAAGGATGATTTAGGGCAGGAATAATTCATTTGCTCTGATAAGTGACAGTTGCTTTCTTCTGTTGACATATTTTGCTGCAACCAAGACACCATAGTGCCTTAAATGTATTTGAATATAGAAGAAATACAGGCTCTGGCTGGGTATCTCAGTGGGTTAGAGCAACATCCTAGTACAACATGGTTGAAGATTCAATCCCCGGTCAGGGCACAGAGAAAAGGCAACCAATGAATGAATGAATGCACAAGTGGAACAACAAATTGATGTTTCTCCCTCTCTTTCTCTCTCTCCCCCACTTCTTTTCTTTCTGTCTCTCAAATCAATAAATATCTTTTTTAAAAAAAGAATCCCAGGGCTTAATTTTGAGGAGTGAGCTGAGAAGTAATTCCAGTCAGAGGGACTCTTAAAGCATTGCAAAGCACTGTTATGAACAGTTGTGTTCATTCGATGCACCCATTTTAAATCACTAATGTTCTCATGACGCCGTGTGTGAAGGCTTAGTTGTGTTGATGGGTGTTAAATTCTGAAGCTCATAAAAGAAGGCTGAGCATGGAAGCGAAATGACATCAGTCTGGTTTAATACAACGCAAGCAGATGTAAAGGCATGCCTTCCTTTGGGAAATTAAAATACCGATAACACTTGCCTGATGGATTAATACAATTATAATTTACATCCCAGAAAGCTTCTTCTCCTTAAGGAAAAAATATTACCTCAGCATTTCAGTAATGAAAACTTTGAAATGGAAGTCCGTGAGAACATGGAGTTATATTTACAAATATTAACTGCACATAACTTTTCAGAAAGATATCCCAAATTAGACCCAATTGTATGGGTCATGGAAGGCAACACTGTTAAAGGGCTTCCCTCACAGGCGTGGAGTCTTCAAAACCAAACCCAAAGTTGGGCTCTGAACAAGTTGGGCAGAACCTCCAATATCTCTGAGCCTCAAGGTCATGTTCAAAATGACGGTTTCTACGAAGAGTCTAACCTTTACAATAATTTCTACCAGATAGCACTGCAATGAGGAATAAACAAATATATGAACATTTCAGCTCATTTCCCAGCACATTCTCAGCATCCAAAAAATAGCTGTAACTGTTAATACTGCAAAATGCAGAACTACAGTTACAGCTTAGATGAGAATATTGCTAAAAAATTTATCTTCAAACATCTGAAATGCTTTCAATCCACTAATTTCAGGCGAAGGCATCTAAGTTTCTATTTTCCTTTGTAGTTTGTCCCAAATAGTAACAAGGAAAAAACCATGAATTAAGAGCATAACCTGCTGTCTGCATGGCTTATCAGCTTACGGAACACCCCAGTGAGCCCACCAGGGGAGTATTATCATCGCTGTTCCCAGGTGTGGAAACTCAACTCGGATTCAGAATTTACATCAGTTGCCCAAGTTCCTCCTGCTGCTAATGACCATGCCAGGGTTTCCACCCACTTAGACCTTTAATGCCCATACTCCAGACTCTGCTCTGTGCCCGAAATCAAAGGGAATGGTGGGAGTGGGGGTGAGGGGGCCCAGAGACCATTTCTTACTTTAAATAAAGGTAATCTGGGTCGATGGTTCTCAATTTTTTTTTGAAGCAAAAATTTCTTTGCACTCCAAAAAACATTGGTGAACCTCACAAAACTTTTATTTACAGGGGGATGTATGAATTGATATTTCCATATTATATATTATAAATTAAAGATTTAAAAACACCTGTTTATGTGTAATTATTTAATTTTAAATAATAACGCCAATGAACATACCAATTCATGATTTTATAAATGATTTTTAAAAAATAGAAAATAGGCACACTACATGTGAACACAGCTATTTTTATGTAAAATATCTGTTTTCCAGAACAAAGCATGTTTGTGGGGAGAGCTAGGGAGACTCGCTTCTGCGTTCCTTCCATTGCGCTATCACAGGCTGTGTGGAGTCTGGGGAAGTCCAGAGAGCTCCTGAGGCTGTGAGAGGGAAAAGGGCAAGTAACCCTCACAGTTATTATAAAAACCGTTGGACCGTTGGAGCCCCTGGAAGATCTCAGGGACCCTTTGGGGTACCAGCTCACACTTTAAGAACCACACACAGTTGAGGTAAAATCTGTAAGGGAACTGAGAAGTCCTATTGTCAACTTTTAATCTGCAGAAATAACCCAAGTTCATCCCCCAAGCGCCTGCTCACCCGCAAAGTGCCTCCTTATACTGATCTGGAAAAGAATGATGAAAATTTGCCATCTCTAGGTAATAATAAACATTGAGTTGGAAAAGATTTAAAAGTAATAATATCACTTGGCTAAAACAAAACAATGTTATAGAAAATGTGTCAGAAATATATTTGGTTATCTCACGCTTCAGAGACAAAAATTAATGTATTTTTATCTTTACAGAACGGCAGTCCTTTGTTGCACAAAATGATATGTAATGAAGTGCCATTCTATTTTTCTGGCATTAACCACAATCATTAAATCTGTTATATTGCCTCAGTGAAAATACTAATCAAATGTTAGCAGACATGTACCCTAAAAAAGTAAAGAGTGACAGGAGAGCACTGGAAATTTTACATAAGGTGAGAAAAATTTTAAATATTTAAGTAATGTTTAGACGTGGAAGAAATTGAATCATTTGGTTATGTATGAGATCTTCAACATGTTTTAGCTAAGAAATATGCTTTTTCTTCCTTGCTTTAATCCAAGCCCAGAAGCAAGGTATTCATAAATCGTATCTGGTTTAGTTAAATCGTGTATTCAAGTGTGCCTTGCATTACCATACTATTTCTAAGTGTAAATACGGTGGCTGTAACACACTCCACTCATTCCTAGTGGTTTTTAAACTACACGTGTTCTAGAAGAATTGTGCCCTTTTTCACAGGTAAGTTTGCAAAGCTGAAGACCTGAAGAATGATCATTTCAGTAGCAACACAGTACCAAAAGGAAAAACACTTCATTTTTAAAAACTGAAAACATTTCGTCAAAGAGAACTTACACTAAAATGAAGTTTGATCTCCATTGCCAGTTAAAACATTCCCCCAAACAAGCATTTGACTGCAAATTATGCAAAAGTCACACAGACATTGACATGTCCAGATGCTGAATTTGATGGGACAGGACACATCGGTGTTGGCATTGGTGTGTCCCTCTAACACCGATTCCTGGCTGACTGTGTTACACAGTCCAGGTGCGGTTACCCTGCAAGCATTTCCTCATACCCAGAGGCTCCAAGGCAAAGAAAGCATCTGTTTCCTCAGAAACAGAAAACTTTGCCGAAATAGCACTGAGGAGGTTTTTTCCCGGCTTTCCCCAGGTGCTTTGCAGCAACAGCCTACTCGAGTCTACAGACTACTGGCTGCAGAACCAGAGGACACCCTGCCAGATTGGTTTTGTGGAAGACAGGTCTGAAAACACAGCTTGCGCCTCCGTAAGTAAACGCAGCCGGGGACGTGGTCTGAGAAGGCAGGGTGGCGGGCACGTGTGCTTGGGCTTAGGACAGAAGTTTCCTAATTCAGTAAATGTGAGGTTGCAGAAGTCTCCTTTGGAAAATACATACTGGCTAATATGGATGTTAACCAAAGAAAAAAACAAAAAGAGCATAGCAAAACCACTCGCAGACTTCATGTTTCTACTCCCATTTCACTCATTTCAGCAGGTTAATTAATATGATCAATTATCTGAAAAGGAAAAAGCATGATATTTTCAAAACTGACCGACAAAAGATTCAAAAACAGAATTGTATGATAGAAATAGAAGACCACGGAGGAGCTCTCTGGGGTTCCTTTCAATATATTGGACAGCTCCTGCTAGTAGGCATTCCCCATCGTGAAAGTTGTAGGACATTTCTCTGCCATTTTATAAGGTACAGTCATTGTTTGAAACCCTTTTCAAACTAAGAAATATACAAGCGTGCATTTTCATCTACTGGAGTCCAGCTTTACACACAAAACCTTCCTTTTCAAAGGAAGGGATGTCGTTATAGGTAAATACAGTTCTTATGGCTTAGAATGTGAGTACCTGTGGTTGACGTGAAATGTGCTCCTTCCTATATGTTCTACAAGATTATTTGTTTCGTTTGAATTGAAATCACCCAGTTCTTACGGGGTCATGATTACAGAGACTGAGGGAGAACATTTTCAGAAAGGAGAGAAATGTAACTCTGGTAACTAAATTGAGAGCACTAGCTCTGAGCTATTTTCGGAGGTAAGTTGCATGCCAGCACTTCTGTTTAAAAAAAAGAAGAAGAAGAAGAAGAAACTGAAAGTGGATGGAGAAGCTCTTTCTACATAATGAGCAGACACAGAAGAAACAGCAGACAGACAGAGGATGAAACACATTTCACGCTGCAGAGTCTCACAGCCCAAGAAAAGCAGAGTCCGTCCAACAGACTTAATTCAATCTCTTGGTCTAAGCAAGTGAGTTTGAATCTGCTGCTTTTCGATCCCTCATCTCAAATACTAGTTGGCGGCTGCGAATCATTGGGGAAAACCAAAAGGATTAGGTGGAAAGTAATTTAATAGTGATACCTCCTCTGCAAATTGAGTTCTGAGATGAGTTGGAAAATTCAGGCATTAGCTGATACCAATCCCGAACGACACAGCTATAAACTGTAAAAGGAGAGAAACCGAGCGTGAATGCTCTCAGCAGCCGCACTTCCGCCCATGGTGTCATCCAAACAGCTCCTGTGTGGAGAAGTCTCCCATTTGAAAAGGTACATAGTTTGGGGGCACTAAAATCTGTCCAATGAAGGACGAAGAGGTCTTCTCTAAAATTTTTATCTTTGGAATCCAGCTTGCTAGTCTATAATTAGAAATACTAAGTTTATAGCCAAATTTAAGATTACCATTGAATCTTCCTAGGTGTAAGAAAACTCTCCTCCCATCCCCCACCAATCCTAATGGACTCAAATTTGGACTTAAATCTATCTGACTCACTTTCTTAATTCTTTGTTCCTTTAGAGTGTCAAGTGACATCAGTGAGGTTGGGCTGATTCATCCTGTCTTTGTGGTTCTTCATGTATTTTTCAAAAGGGGAAAAATCAAAACACAGATAAAAGGCATACTGGATGATGTGTTTTCCCACAGTAGTTCACCATAATTGAAACTGACACCAATGCTGAAAAATTGTTCATGATCCTAAACCTAAATTTTCAGAATCCCTTTGAAAAGTTAGCTCTAATCTCTCAAAAAGTATCCGGTAGTCACTTTCTTAATTTACAAGTCCTTTCTCTTGTCCTGATTTGGCGCAGATTTCTAGGCTGGGGAAAAAAAAACAGGCCGGAGTTGGACATTGCTAACGGGAAGTTGTTGTCCAAAGGCGAGATAGAGGTTAAGCGTAAAGATCTCTGACCAGGACAGGGAGCTCTTGATCAAAATAGCTGCTCAGGAGAAGCCAAAACAGTCAAGGAAAAAGTACTTAATTGTTTTTTTTAAAAAATTCCCTAATACAACAAATAATACCATCATTATTAAGGTTTAGCTTTTTAAATTTAACTTTACAAAATCATCCCAAATCTACACCCATTTACAAAATAATCACAACAGAATCTAAGGAACCTGTAGCAATCTTGTCCCATTTTTCTGTTCACAACCCTGAGGTCCTCTATTCTATGTGAACCATTGTTCTTTTAACTCATTTTTTCCTAGTCAAACTTAGCAATGTTTTCATATTTAATTTTGGTTGGCTTGGTCCCCATTCTATTGAACTACAAGTACAGTTTATAAATTTGCTGTGTCTTTGAGCTACCTCAGTGTACCAAGTTTCCCAAATTCAAGGTGTCCATTTAAAAATGTCATTGAAGAAAAATCTCAGGCTTGGAAAACCTTCGGGGTTGTGTGGGGAGGGTCAGTACTGCTATTTGTTCCCAAGCTTCCAACAATGAGTTGGAATCATTGTTTTGATAGTGAACTGCATTCATTTCACAGCTAAAACAAGAAGGCTTAGGGAAGGGCAGTTTGAAGCAGTCAGAAATATGACAGACACACCTGACAGGAACTACTAGCCAGGAAGTCAGAAGCCCCCTGAAAGTCACATTTAAATGTTTTTCAAAAGGTATCAAATACAAAAACTGTGCTTATAATTTCCTAAATAGCATTCTCTTGTGTAATTTTATTTTTCTTTCTGATTTACCATTCTGAAAAAAAATGTATACCAGACTTCAGGGTGTTTTTTTTTTTAAACCTGATTTACTTTAAAAAGAGAGGGGACATGGGGGAGAATCATGGACTAGGAAGCCCATCTGCAAACCCAAGAGCGAGACATTCAGTTGATAGTTACTCAACATGAGGGGTAGGAATTGGACTTTTCTGAACTCCTGACTTTTTTTTAATTAAAATGAATTTAGTTCCTTCTTAATCCATTATTCTTTTTTGCTGTTTACTAGAATTTGATTTTTGATTTTCCAGGACCCATGTTTTGGTTTAATGCTTTATTCAGACAACCTCAACAATTCACATTATTTTAATGCGTAGTTTCTGTCAGACTGGTCAGTGCAGGGCTCTTGGTCATCATCCTGCAATAAATGACACCCTTTGGCACGCCTTCTAATCGATGAATCATGATATTTGAACTGTGTTACATTGACCTTGTGTTTGTAAATAAATAAATCAAGCCCTTAAGCAACCTCCCACGTCCCACACACGATGCTGCAAAACTAAGGAGCTACTTAATAGCTGTTTAGTGGGTTTCGATGCAAATGTGACCTACTGGTAACAGTGACAAAATGACATCTCAATGACTGCTTTTTATTTTATATTATTTCTCTAAATATCTATATACCTATTCTGAAAATTTGTTAAGAAGTTAAGAAAGAGAAGAACACTCAACTTGAGAAGTTGGTCTAAGGAAGAATCTAGACTCATATGGTCAGGGAAGTACACTTGTCAGTTATAGACAGGTAGAACTAACTGTACGGAAGCATTTTATATTATCTAGTCCAGATACTTATCAAGTCTTCAAAGCAACTTTTAATGTATTTTCTGCCTTCAAAGATCAAGTCTGGAAATAATTTTTTTAATTCTTCAAATTTAGACCTACAGAAAAATTGCATGAAGAGTACAAAAAACTCTCAGATTCCCCAGGTGCTGACATTTTTACCCTTACTTTATCCTTTTGTTTTTGTGTGGATAGGCACCTGTGTGCAAATACACAATTATGATTTTTAAACACTTTTGAGAATGAGTTACACTCATTCTCTTTTTGAGAATGAGTGTTTTTAAACACTTTTGAGAAGCCTCAGACATGAGGCTTCCCTACATACTTCAGTGTGGACTCTAAACATTCAAAACCAGGATTAAATCCAGAGCAGCAGATACCCCCTCGTTTCAGTCTACTGATTCGGTACCTACTGCACAAGACATTTAATATGGATTCAGCAATTTTCAAGGGGAAACTATGTACTGCCTGCCTCAAAGTAAAAACTCAGACGCTCTTGTCAAATGTCAGCCAGAACGAGCGGCACAGAAGCCCAGTATTTTAGTGGCCCCACTAAAATAGATTTACCTGTTAGATAAAACAGGTAAAGCGGGGAAGCTCCGAGTACGCTAGAGCAGGGTATCCTCACACTGCTCCATGCGGCCCCACCTCGCCCTGGGCAGTAGCCCCTGAAGCACTTTGGGAGATCTGAGATTCCTGGAGGGAACTCTCTGACTGGTAGTCAGATGAAAGTGCCACTCAACCTGACCAAACTTCTGGACACCAATAAATTAAACACTGTGCTGGGAAGCAGGACACAGAGGGATGGTGGAGGAAAAAACAGAGTTGCTCACCAGATCAAGTAGGTGACTTGAAGGTCATATATGTAAGGCATTAAAACCAAGAAAAGCAATAAACAAAACTGAGAAGGAGCTTTTTGATAAATAATTTGAGGGCCAAATAATACTGTGGTAATTTGGGTATAGCCATGGACTTGACCCATACGTTTGTCAATATTTTGGATCCTGATACTATTAAAGAGAAAGTTGTTACAACTTTATTTGGATTGGAAATCAAGTTCAAATTCTACGTTGTATGTTGTAGGTAAAATGCTACATAGTAAAAATTAAGATCATTGACTTTTTTTACTGGCTTAAGGAATTACAGTGTATATCTAAGCATTAGGTGAGTGAAATGAGACTTCTAATATTTAGAACATGAAAAAGAACTAAAAGGGAAGTACAGGGGATTATTTATATGGCCACTTGAGCTTGATGCAAGTGCAGAAGCCAATTAAAGCATTTTTACTCTTCAGTAAACAACAGAAAAAAAACTGAAAAGCCACATGAAAAACTTGGGGCATTACTCTCAATATATAAAGAGTTGCTATGATTCAATATGAAAAAAAGTCTAATAGCAAAGTTGACAAAAGCCAAATGTCAGAAATTCATTACAAAAAATTCAACTGTTAATACACACATTTTAAAAAATCAACCTCTGGTAATCAAAAAGAAGCAACTATAACTTTTTCATAATTTGTTCCTAATAAACCGCTCAAGATTTTTAAAAATCATTACACCCAATGTTCATGCAAGCACAGTTAAGAGGATAACTCTCAGTTCTGGCCGGTAGCTCAGTTGGTTAGAGCATCATCCCAATACACCAAGGTTGTGGGTTCCATCCCTGGTCAGTCTGTCTATGTGTCTGTCTATCTATCAATCTATCTATCTATCTGTCTATCTATCTATCTATTTATCGTCTGTCTATCTATCATCTATCTCTCCCCATTCCTCTCTCTCTAAAATAATAAATACAAAATAAGTACAACTGCAAAAATAAAACATTTAAGGAGGACACTCTCAACAGCTGACAGTGGGGGTGTAAATTCATAAAATTAGTGCAGTCTCTCCGGAGGAAAACTCTGTAATAGGTACTGTGTAAAACATCTTCAGCGTTCATGCTTGTTGATTCACTTTTGGAAATATATTCTAAGGGAATGGCAGCTGCATGCAGACTAGTGTGAAGTATGTGCTGAGTGATGGACCCAAGGCAACACCGCGGATTCAGAACATAGGTTCTGGAGTCAAGCGGCCTTGGTTTGAACCCAGCTCCTCTTTCTGTCTATGAAATACGGAGCAAGCTATTTCATCAATCTGTGCTTCAGGTTCCTCATTTGCAAAAATAGAGGTAATAATAGTATTTATTTCATGGACCGTAAGGATGAAATGCCTTAACATTTCTGAGGTGCTAGAAGACTGCCTGCACAAGGTAAGCACTAAATAAGTACTCAGTAAAAGTAAAAGCATGCGATGGCAAAAATTAGGAAGATCTTGCATGCCCCACAGTACAGGAATGGCTGGATAAATGTTGGATATCTGTGCTGTGAAGATTTACGCGTTCTTCATCAAGCAGGTTTGAAAAAATTAAGCACATAAAAATAAGATCTCACGATACAGTTATCTATAAAAATAGGCTACAGCCCTGGCTGGTGTAGCTCAGTGGATTGAGTGCGGGCTGAGAACCAAGAGGTCGCCAGTTTGATCCCCAGTCAGGGCACATCCCCGGGTTGCAGGCCAGGACCCCAGCGGGGGCCACGTGAGAGGCAACCGCACATTGATGTTTCCCTCTCTCTTTCTCCCTCCCTCCCCCTCTCTCTAAAAATAAATAAATAAAATCTTAAAAAAATAAAAATAGGCTACAAAATTGTACATAATATATATTAAATAGGACATATTAATGGACTGGATGAAGGAAAGAGAGAAATCAAGAGAAATGCCTATGATTTGGGCTGAAACTCCTAGGTGAGTGGAAGTTTCATTTGCTGTGATGGGGAGAACAGAGGGAGGGTGGGACTGGTTGGAGGTGGAGAGGGGGCATGAGGCTGGATGCCCTAAGGTCGTGAAATAAGATACCAAGTTGGTAGTTGGATGTAAAGATTGGAGCTGTTGGAAAGATCAGGATGAGGGATAAGAGGTCTGAGGGTCTGTGGGACCACCGTAAAGCTCAGTCAAACCAGGGAGAGCGGTGAGCAGAGAGGGGTTTGATGCGGAGTGCTGGGGTGTTCTGATGGGTGTCCACCAGGGGTCTCTCTGTCCCAGGCCCCCATCCCCAAAGTGAGAGATCATCGTTTCAGCATGGAAGCCCGAGTTTCAAACACATGATGAAATATTTATGGATCCTGAAGCATTTATGGATCCTGAGGTTTTTGCCACTAAAAATGCAGCCAGCTGAGTAGATCTGAGTGTACTTTTAAACCTGGGAATTCATACTATTTCTCAACTGTTTTAAAATTTATTTTGACAGAAGAATGCATTATTAAAATAGCTCAGAATAGCTTTGAGTTTCAAATTTCATACGCTTTCTGCTATTACTACAATTTTCCTCTGAGTAAAAAGCCTGTGATGAAAAACCAACAAAAATCAATGTTTCTCATTAAAATGCCTTTAAGCTTTAAGGATTTTGATTACATAATTTGATTTCTTTTTAGTAGAATTATTTGTTTGCATAAACGTGCCTTGCTTAATCAGTTCTTCCAAAAATCCCAGGAAAACTAGTTAGAAGTAACAGCATCATTATTATTTACAACTTAGAATCTCAGGTTTATAAATAAATAAATGACATTTTAAAATAGACCTGGCTAATGACCACTATGGAATGTCTGATTTTTAGTGAAAGTATTATTTCTTTCTTTTAAAACAATGAGACATGCTTACCCTAGAGCTTTATTAGGAAATGAGAGAGGGCCAAAAGCAGAATTTCTGCCCTTCCATGCTTGGACATTACAGTCTTTTTAAGACCAGAGACAACGCTCACTTACTATTCCAGGCAGTACTTCACGCACCAGCTGGTCCGCAGTGTCTGTAATGGTGGAATTAATTTCATTGCAGTATCTGGAGATATTCAATATGCTTACCAAGAGCTCCTGAATGGCTAAAAGACGTTCAGAAAGTTTGCCTTTTGCTAAGTTATGCCTTAGGTTTGTTTTAATATATTCATTAAGCAGACAACCTACCACCGTATTGTTCGGACTATAAGATGCACCTAAGTTTTAGAGGAGGAAAACAGGAAAAAAAGTTTTGAAGCAAGAAGTGCAGTAAAATATTCAATAACATATATAACATAATATTTCACCAATGTAAACATAAACAGAACTCAACAGCAGCATTAACAACCATTATTCCTCCCAAATTTGGAGGAAAAAAAGTGTGTCTTATAGTCCGAAAAATACAGCAGTGGCTCATGAAGTTTAATGACGGCAGGGATGAATTCTTCCAAAGCAGGGTCTCTCAGCTTCGGGCGTTGGTTGTATTAGGCCAGAAGATGTTATGTTGCAAGGGCTGTGCCATGCATGGTAGGATATTTAGCAGTATCCCTGGTCTCTGTGACCAGTGTCCACTCTCCGTTTGTCAAAACAAAAATGTCTCCAGACAGTGCCAATGTCCTCTGGCCAGGGGTGGGGGGCGGGGGGAGCAAAATCATACTCAGTTGCACCAGCTGCTCTAACATTTCTCAAACTTTAACTGACATATTTCTTACTGGTTTGTGTCAACCGGAGCTGCACCTCACCCCTGCACTGACATGCAATGAAAACCCACTCCTGACTTCTCCCGAATGGTCCCAGTCCACCTGCTGCTCTCATCCAAGGTCATAGGCACTAGGAGGAAGGGCAGAAAATGAAAGATTCATGAGACAGTCAACCCGCTCAGGATAGCAGCCTGTAGGTCAAGGACATCCCAGCCAACCAATTTCTAGATTAAGATATACTACATACATTTATAATTTATTGTCTTTCTTCTATCAAATATAATATAATTTCAAAACATAATTTAAAAGTGATAAGAAAGGAAAACACCCTATTCTCACTGTCCAATGGATCTATTCTTTGTACCCACTCTTTCCACACTTTCTCCACACGCTGGAAAGAGCAGGCACGTCAACACACTTCAATTTTAAATGGGAACATGGACCCTGGGTTGAAGATCCTGTAATTTTTCAAAAGAAGTCAGAAGTCTAATTTTCTACGTGAAATCTGATTTCTAAATGCTGGCCAGTCATAAAATGTCCTTTCAGCTTGTGTGAGCCAAACAGAGCACACCTGCGGGGGTGGGGCCAGCTGCTGGGACCAGCTGCTGGGGCTGCAGCGTCTGACCTCTGTCATTTCAGCTTGTGCTCCCCGGCCTCATTCTTGTTGTCGTCCAGCTTCTATTTGTACTTGAATTTATGACAGTCTCTCAAGTGCTTTCCTGCTCAAAAATCCTGGAAGTCTAGGACCAAGCACAGTACCAGAACTCCCTTTCTCATTGCATGAATTAGCAAGTCCATGTGTTTGCCACGCTCCGCAGACAGACAATGCCACCCTCTGCGTCCTTCCTCTCAGGACAATTTGGAAAATAAAATCTTACCGAATCCAGAAAATAAGGGACAGTGGGCGTGAATTACACCAATTTATTTCCATCTTTCATATGAGTGTATATATATGCATATACCTAAAATACCTAATATATATTTGAGATATATATATTTGCTTCATGAAGACATAAACTAAAGTATGATCCAAAAGATAAAAATTAACCCAACAGGTAAATTTGTAGCCAAGTATCCAATTCAAGACTCTCCATCACTGCCTTGCCCGAATTTGCCTCCAGATCAGCCCTCCCTGCCCTTACTGCCCACCCCCCAGGTTCATTAGAATACTTGCCATTCTTCAAACATTTACTTTCCTGGCCCATGCTGCTTCCTTGCGCTTGACTACCCAGGAACCAACCTGCTGTCTCAAAAGTCTTACGAACGCTTCTAGTCCACTTACGTTCATATAAAACAGTCATTTGAACTTTGAAGTATTACTTATTCGAGGCAATTCAGGTAAGTTTTTCAGATTAATTCCTGGAAAACTTACTGTAATTTTCTGTATTCCTTCCCTTACTTGGCGCTGGCAGCTAGTCTGTCAGTGACTTTAATATTGTATTCCTTCAAACTGCTGTACCTTAAGAGAGATCAAATGGCCCTTGTTCTTAGCAAAAGTACTGTTCCCCGCTGCATTCTTACATATTTATATATACTTCTCTCCCATCCTTATAAATGTGTATGTTTCTCCAAATGTTCTCTAGAAAACAAATAACAAAACAGAGAAAAACACCTCCCGACTCCACCTCCTTGAGAAACCACGCATCACATGGGCCTTCTTCTCTTGACCTCCGCACTTCACCACCACCAAACGCAGACCGGCTCTGCGCTCTGGCCACCACCTGGCTGGCTCACCACTCTGCGGAAATTGCTCTCAGTGTCACCAAATCCCGTAACAGGCTTTCACAGCTCCTATTGCTTAGTTTTTAACAGAAGGACCTGAACTCACACCCCCACACAGCTTCTGAAAACTACTTGTTTTCTCCATGGCCTCAAAAAAGTTATTCTCTCTTTTAATTGCCATCTGCTTCTGGGATCACGGCTGCTTTGTCTTAGTGCCACTCTCCTACGTGGCACTTAAATGTGGCATTTCCCGAAGGTCTGTGGAAAAGTCTTGCCCTTTCTGTCATTGGACCATTCAAATACACCGCAAAGCTTCAGCCACATCGATCAGCCAGGGACCACCGTCTCTGGATCGTAGATTTATTTCTACATCCCTGTTAGAGCCACCCACCTGAGCATTTCAAAAATACCCCCAATTCAACATAACTGAAGGTATATACCCCAAAGTATTCCTGCTTCTCAAAGTTTCCATGATATGGATGGATTTGTAATCTACACCCATTTTCCCAGCTATCATCCTTAGAATCACATTCATTTTTCTCTCTCTGCCTCACTCTTCATCTCTAATTGGTTAGCAGCAGTTGTTTCGATGTTTCAAGTCTGGCTATTCCTTTTCAGTCCTCTGTCACTATTTTATTGCTTTAGCCCCACAAATTTCTTCTAAATATTTAATATACAAAAATCGAAGCAACCATGGGGGGGGTGGACAGCAAAGAAGACTCAAGCAATCTTGAAAGGCCACTGATATCTTTTCCTCCTAAAACCCTTTGCACCGCCAAATTCCTAGATTTATTTTAAGATTCCAGTGGCATAAATAGGTCCATTCCCAGTCCCCCCACCTCCACCCACAGCATCACGTATTCTCCAGGGGCTGCTGAGTCAGTTTAGCATCTAAAGCAAGACCATGGCTCTAGTTTTAATTCAACTAAGTATAAATTCCAAAGGGACTGATTCACCATTGCAACTTTGGGTTTTAAATGTTATGCCAAATGACAAGACAATGAGGAAACACTCCAACATTGGTACACACTGACATTGAAAACAGCCTCATAATAATCCCTTGCCAGAACCAACTGGCAGCACCAAAACACGGTATCACTCGGCAATTGTATTTATGCCATACGCTAAACCAACAGAATGCACCAGCGTTCTCTTTTCTGCCAAACTAAGTGACTAACCTCCCATTCCTGAAACTGCAGAAGCCAAGAACTAAAATGAACCTGAGATGATATGTTGCCCATTCCACTACTTTTCAGGTGAGAAAATAGAATAGCAATGAGGGGAAGGATTGCTCCAGGATACAGAATACATTAGAAGCAAGGCCAGGTCTAAAGCCCAAATTCATCAGCTTTAGTGCAGGGAGAACCAGCACTTTTTCTACATCCTAGCAGACTTTCTTCCCAATATAAAAATTTTACTTAAACACAATACAAGATATAATGTCTATAGTGTAGGATTATCTTTATTTGAGGCACAAAAGATTTGCACTTCCATCTGGAAGACCCTAAAATTAGTATTATTGAAAAGTTCTAATACATTTAGTTTTTTGGGTTGTTTTGAGTAAATTTAAGATGGTCACATGTTTGTATTTAAACTGCTGTCAGGTTATATTTTACAAATACCTAGTCATATCATCAATAGGTACAAATGTTATTAAGATCTGACATGCTTGTCCCAACAAGGCAAATAACACAGCCCTTGGTCATCTCGAGTGGCAGTTTCTACACTTACTCATCTGGCTGGCATTCACTGGGTCTTACATTATGCAGACTACTCTTCCAAAATCTCATAGGGGTGTTAAAAATATTCTCTGCATCTTAGGAGCTCAGAAAAGTAGACATTTTAGATAATATAGTATCTCTGGAAACTGATTCCCCCACCCCCTTCTCCCAGGATTATTTTGTTGTTTGATTTTTTAATCTGGTTTTCTTTCAATTTGGCTAGCTGTTTTAAAATATGTTTATTGATTTTAGAGACAGAGAGAAAGAAAGAAAAGAAACACCAATTGGTTGCCTCCCATATGCACCCTGAACGGGGGTTGAACCCACAACTTAGGTACATACAATGACTGGGAATCAAACACCCAAATTTTTGGTGTACAGGATGAAGCTCCAACCAACTAAGACACACTGGCCAGGGCTGGCTAGCTTATAAAGTCCATCTTTCCTTCACAAGGTGAAGCCTTTCTTGTCACTCCTCAGAGGTGTGTAGCCTTGAGCCTGTGCACAGTCCCCTAGGAAGACAGTCACCTAGCAGGGCCCTGTTTGTGTCATTCCCTGATCTTTCTTTTAAGCTGCCTGCTTCACTTAGTGTTACACACCTGCCCATTTGACCCCCCTCATTACCAGTTGATTGTTCTATTGCCTTCAACAAAGTCCTGGACTATAGATTGCTCAGCAGTCTGCTCCAAGTACATTTAGGCAGGTAGAGTTTTTGAGACCCATGTTGAATTTTGCTCTGATCCACTGAGGGTTCTTCTTAGCTACATCTTCTTGCTCTCTCTGATACATTAGCTGGTCTGTGTTTTAGTTTATTGCTCTTAATTAAGAGGAGCCATTGTTTCTGAGAGTGCCCTTAGACTTGAGCTTCCCAGACTCTGTTTCAAAGAATCTCAGTCTTTGGGGGAGAGCTTCAGAGCTCTCTTTTCTTATAGGGTGCCTCTCCTCCTGGGCAAACCCTCTCAGCCCTACACACTGAGGAAGGAAGCAGCCTCTGGTTTCCTTGGCTCCCCCTCCCAGTGTGGAACACCTGCTCCATAAGCAAGCTGGAATCAGTGGTCATGGCCCTAGGATTCTCAGCCTGTCACATCTGGGGTAGCATCTGAGTAGAGGAAGAAAGAAGCCCCAGACTTCCTGACTTCCCTCACCAGGAAACCAGCCTCTTGAATTTGGACTTGGAGAGGATGAGAAATGCTGGCTGTCTCTGACTCTCAGTGAGACAGAGTAACCCTCACTTGGGAGCTAAGGGGAGAGGGGTCCTGGTGGAGTTTATCTCAAGTCGAACTTGGGGGAGGGGAATTGGGGAAACTAGGAAGTGAGGTGTGGTTTAAACGCCACAGACTCTCTGTTGAGCTAGAGTAGATTTTCTTGAAGTGTATCTTCATATTCTCTATGCTTTAGGGCAATTTGTAAAGCATTTAAATATCTGCATTCCTGGTTTCTGCCGGCGTTGCCTGTTTCACTGGGGAGTCGGTCCACAGAGGCCCTCACTGTCTCTCCAATCTGGAACCCCCCACATTTTCTTATTTTAGTCCATTTCACTGTGTGGCCTCCTTCACTCTTGGAGGCACTTGACTTTGTGATGCAGGCTGGGTTTGTAACAAGAGTCTGGGGGTGTATGTCTTCCATTGAAGGCAGCTTAATATTCTTTAGCATTCAGCCTTGCTGAGGGGCGAGATCACAGTCTGTCACGAAAGTGGAAGAATCAAAGGATCCTGAGGAAGAGCATCTCATTTTTGTATAAAGCTGACAAGTGACTGTTTGTGGAAAGAGTCAATATTTTCCTTGGGAAAAACTATTGAGTTCTTTGTAAAGCACGGAGCCCAACTTCAGAAGGTGCCTTGTTAATTTCATTCTAAATCATTTCATAGGTGCCACTCAATGTTCAGAGAAGCCATGAAAAACTTGTTAAGTGGCACTGATTTTTTTTTAACTTTAGGGAATATAACTTGAAAATAATCTCACAAAATAATTTATTTGTAAAACATTTCCTTTGATTAAGAAAATTGAATTACAGTGCAGTTGTTAACTTAGACATTAAAGGAGGTCTGAGAAAGGATGATACGTGAGAAATAGCCAAGCCTGGGTCACTCTCTGGCACTGACTGCACAGCAGACCCAGCAATTTACTCACTCACGTGTTCCCACACAACTGCAGTATCAACCTACAGGAGAGTTTAGTTGTGCATCCTTGAAACTGCTACGCTTTTCATGTACTTTCAACTATAAATTCAGGGGTAGATTAATTGACACCAAAGGAAATTCTTGGGTCACTGTAATTTTTGTCTAATAGCATTGATAAGTAAAACAAGGCAGGTAGAGGCTAACATGACAGATATTAAAACTAAGGGTCATCATTTATCATGGCATATTCCCAAGTGACTTGGTCTTTGTGATCTCAAAACTTCCTCTCAACTTTAAGACTCTTTTCAAATGTTTACAAATTCTTCTTGACAGTGCAGTATTGAAAGGAAGTGATATTTTTTGCCTAATTAGTGAGAGCAGCATAATTTTCCTGCCTTTATTATATTTTTATACTACATTCAAGATGGTGTTCTGTTAACTCAGCAGACTGATGTTTGGTCTGTGAAAACACATTCTGCCCAAATTACCTAAAAAGTAAAAGAACTGGGGGTATATTTTTGGTTTACCTTAGTAACTACAAAGGCAATTCATCAATCAATGCCACAAACTTCGAGCTGTTCTTACAACAACTCAATTTTCTTGACTGGTTTTCCTCTTCGGTAATTTTGTCTGCAAAGATGCCCCTTTCCCTCTGTTTGTCATAATCCTTTTGCACTCTTCATGGAGGCGGAGAAGTTATCAAGAGAAGTTCTTTCAAAGAGTAAAAGCAAAAAAAATTGGACTCGAGCCCTGTTCATGTGCCTAGAAAGTGAAAGGAGAATTAATGTGCTCAGGTAAAGTGCACTTCAGTTTTTAGTGAGTGAAAGCACTTTCCATGGCAGTGAACATCTTAGAGATTGCCTACGAACAATCTCCACAGGACGTTTAAGATGTCACAGAAATAATGGATTCCTGTGCTACGTGAACATTTTCATCACATCATTTGTTTGAAAACAAAACCTGAAAGAACTTGACTGATATATAATAAACCCTATTCATGTATGAATGTATGAGAATGTGAAGTGAATAGACCTATGTTTTCTTAATGTGTGGGCAATGGTGGGAAAAATCCTTGTAGGTTTTCAGCTCTCTTGAAATCAGTTCTGCAGCCATTTGTTTATTTCACATTTGTAGGCCTACTCTGTTATTAACATCATCTTGTATTTAGAATTTTTAAAATTGTGATATCAATTATCAATACTAGGAAATGATTAATAAACATGCTGTCCTCGCAAGAAGAAGTGGGCATGGGTTTGCCGGTCAATCCTTCCAGAGGCAGGCGAAGTAAAGTTTCTCAGCCAATGTTGCATGCTAGAAGCTGCACCCAGTGGGCACCATTCATAAATATGACAAGACACTATCCATTGCTTTACTTGGGCTTAGAACCGGGTAGGAGGAATGAAAGGAAACAATACAGCCCAAATACAGCTTTATATTTTTCTATGAAGAAATACCTTTTCTGTATTAGTGACAGAAACATTGAATTCATTACCTACACAGAGTTCTGTGCAAAGTAATGATCTTTTTAATCAAAAGAAGGGCTCAAAGGTGGTGGGGTGAGCACAGAGCCACCATGGGCACAGCTGATTCACACGTCGGGTCAAAGACCTCTGCCGCCTCTTCCATTCCAAACTTTTATGACTTTGTGAAATAGTCAGTAAAATGAACAAATACTTATGAAATACTTCTGGCCTGCTAGGAATCTCTGCTGAGAACATTAGATGAGTTCATTAGTTTAGACAGCAGCTCTAGACACAGTTGGGAGTATCATTTCCTCCAGATGAGACTGACTTGGACGGTACACCTAAGTCACACAGCTAGTAAATGGCGGCGCCAGGAATAAGATCCAGGCAGCTTGACCAACAGTCGGCCTCCCGGGCCTGCCTGCTCTGTCTCGGATTGTTCGTAGCCCTTCGCAGCCCTCTGACTTCATGGCAGCTGAAAGATCTGCCTGTTCCTTTCAACAACAGGGGAGGAGGACTCCTTAATTACAAAAGTGATTGTTTTGTGATTCCATAGACTTTATTGCTACCATGTTAGATGCCTCTCTGATATTTGTTCAGCTCACTTATAACCTGTTCGTAATGAGAGCTTTATACTGTTTTAATTTATCAACTGTTTCCACTAACAACATTACTTCACTGAGGTTTTACAGAAACCCTGTAAGTAGGTAAAATAGGTATTATAAGTGAAGAGATTTGCATGGTTGTTGAAAAGCTTAATGCTTGTCCAGGATCATGAAGTGATGGAGTTGGTGCCTGAAACCAGGTCTTCCGATTGCATTTGCCAAGCAACCTTCTCATGGCCATTGTCATTTGCCAATAAAAAGATTGAGAAAGTAAAGTCTTACAATTTCATATCCTTGGTTTTGTGAAGCAGCAGTTGCCAAAATACGGTCCTTGGGCCAAATCTGGCTCACTGCCTGCTTTGTAAAATAAACTCTTTTTGAGACACAGCCACACCCATTTATGCATGGACTGTCCGTGGCTGCTTCCCACCACCACCCAGAGTTGAGTGAATGCAGCAAAGACCTGATGGCCTACACTCCTGAAATATTTACTGTGTGGCCCTTTGCAGAAAATGTTTACCAACATCTGTTCTAGAGCAAGTAGCTAACACTTTGAAAGATAAATACTGCTTCTCTGCATTATTGGTTTAGTATGGATACAAACAAGACTATTTGTGCGCTATCTGAGGAATCTCTCAGATCATTTCTGCATCAAGTGTTTGAAGGACTTTACTCTCCACCATCAAGACTTTAATCTCTGCTTCCCATTACATAAAGTCATGTTATATTTTGAAATTTCTACCCAAATTCCCTTCCCACAACAATTTCCCACAAACTCTTATTCTTGTTTCAGCCATTTCCTGCTTTACTTCTGAGCTTCTTCTAATGTAACAACTCCAAATGTTCTAAGAAATTGCATGTTTCACAGCAATTTCCCCTGACTTACATCTGAGAATTAGACAGATATATTGCCTTTTCTTTTTCTTCTAAAGATCTGGCATCTTTTACAATAATATTGCTTCCTGCATAAATCTAGCCTTTGTTTTTTTTCTTTTTTCCTCAGAGCTGTAATTACTAAGGGCATTTTTAGATCTGTAAACCCTAATTTCCCATCCCATTTTCTGTAGCCTGTTAATCACAACCTACCAGGAATTACAAAAGCCATGGTCATGGTGGTTAAGAAGTATTTGATGTGTGGTTTGCAATTCAGAAGGAGAATAAAAAACTTGTCAGTTCTTTAGAAAAGACAAGCAAGTTCTTGGGAATTCAAAGAGGGTGTGATTAGGGGATGCACTTGCCTGTTTCCGGGCCCCCGATTTCAGGAAGTGCGTTGACTTGGGCATGTACATACACATCTGAGCTCCAAGTTATGAATATTTTGGAAAAAAAGAAACGTGTAAACCAAAAGACCATGTGCTGAGATGTCATTACATTTGTGGCACAAAAGAAAAAATGTAGGTATATTAAAAATCCTTTCATCATTGGGATCTGATTTCATGATGATATTCTGTAATTTGAATTTACTTTCATAATTATGTTCTTTTTACCTTAATAATCATTGCACTACAGTGGTGACTGAGACAGACATATTCTCTGCCCGCTTAAAGCCAAATTTTTCTTGACTTTGGACTAGAATGACCTCATTTTCCTTTTATATTTGTTATTCTGTGCTGAACAGAAACTCGATTGTCAGGAATATGTGCTGAGAGCGAAGAGGAGAGGGAGGAAAGGAGGGGAAGAAGGAAGAAAAAGAGAGAAGAAAGGAGGAAAGGAGGAAAAGAAGACAGGCTCAAAATAAAGACAAAGACATATTCTATCAGGGTGGTACTTCAGATAATTCAAGATTAACTTTCTCAGGGGCATTAATATAGAGCACAGATAATGTATCTGAGGTTACATCAATTAACCCACATTAGAGAATATTTTTGCTTTTAAGAAAACCAAACCATACGATGATCCCATTTATTGAAAACTATAGTGCGTATATGTAAAATTAGGAAAAATATATTTAGTAAAATATTTGCAGGGTCCAGCACAAATGATGCCCCTTTTTTATTATAAAATCATAAGCATGTAATTCTGTAACATAACAACATCACACTCCAGCACAGCATATGACATTTTAGGTGAAATATTCAAATTAAAACTGTAAATTATTACACCAATATCATTACCCTACCAACCACACTCGAGCAGGCCTTACTTCTGCCGGGCCCTGTAGACGTCTATGTAGAAAAGCATGTGGTTGTACACATACTAACGTGCTGTTACTGTCAAACAAACTCCTTGTATTTTTCTGTTCATACATATACATGTTGATAGATGACAGGTATAGGTGATGGAGATATAAAGATCCCAATCTCTAGACCTATAGATATATATTTACTTAGAGAAAGATACGGAAGCATATACATTACACTGTTAAAATATATTATTGCACTTGGGTGGGTATTGGGTAGGGGAGAGAGTTTATTAGTTTTGCCTTTACATAGTTTCTATTATTTTCTGTTTCACTGATTTTAATGACCACATTATCTGTAAAAAATAAATTAAAACGTTTTTTAAAAATAAATTTTAAAAAGCTAGATAAGTCGTGTCCACAGGGTGCCCCGCAGAGCCGGGGGGGAAGATTCACACTCTCTCACCTCCAGTTCAGAGGGACACGTTATCACCAAAGATCCCAACGAGGGAGGTGGGATCGTGGGGGAGGGAACAGCTACAGTCACGGGAGGAGATGGGAAGAACTAAACATCCAAAGTAGATTCTTGAGAAGATATGATTTTCCTTTGAGTTCTAGCATAAAAAATAAGGAGAGAATTCTCAGCAGGTGCAGAAACACAACCAAAGGCAAATACACATAATCATCAACCAGGTTGAACATTTACATGAAAGACCCAGATGCCTCTCTGACAGAGTTTCATGATTTTAACACCAGGAATCAACTACTCACAGTTCTCTGGTGATTGATTTTCATCAAAAATGAAACTCAGAATAATATTAAAATCCAAAGGAATAAAACCTAAAATGCCAGAAGTGAGCGAACATGTTTGAAACTGTAAATGATAACAAAGATCTTCTGAAGATAACTAAAGAATATCTGAACATAAAATTTTAAGGGGCTCAAAACATTAATGCCAACCTACTCCAGCCTGCTTTTGGTAGTACTTTCAAAGTTTGTTTTTTCCTAAAGGGAAATGCAGATTTCCATCTCCTTGTATGTTTAATAACTCATGCTGACATTTCAGGGACTGTGCATGTGCATCGGTAAATAATTCATGCACAGCTTCTGAGTGTGACCTGCCTGAGAGTCTGGTCTTTTAACTGCAAAGATCTTTTTTCAAATGAAATTATTATCTGCTCCTTAGTATATAAACAGAGGAAAGAATAAATGCTCATTTGAAGGTCCGTGGCCCCATTTGGAATCAAATTCACTCAGCAGCTCTGAACCCCAGGCCCTTAAAGAGAAGACTGAATGGCAGTGTCTCTCTCTGTGCATCTGTCCATCTGTCTGCTTGGCTGACAGACGGTCTGTCTGATGTCTCGCTGGCTCAGCCCCCAGGAGGGCCTCCCAGCCACTAAGCGAAGATGATTTTTAATGGAGCATATAAAATGTAGTACCTCTACTTTCCCAGGTTTCTCGTTCCTCGTGTTACACTTCATACATAATTGTATGCTTTGTAAGCTGTGTCAGCTTAATATCGAGCTTCTACTCATTTTCTGTCATTGAGCCGCTTTAAGAACAGACCCATTTCTACTGAGATTGGGAGCACCCATCAACATTTCCACCAGATATCCGTGAGCCCGTGGGATTCCAACCACTGAGCCTCAATAGCGTGCAGAATAAAACCCAAATGCCCCCACAGTTCTCTCAGTTCCTTTGACACGTTTGCTGAAAGAGAGAAGCAGAATAAATAGCTTGCTCTGATGTCATTGCCCAACAAAAAAAAAAAGCCAAGGTGGTTGAGTCTTTCAACAAATATTTTGTGGTTTGGGCATTTAAAGTCACGTCCGTGAAGTTGAATTTCCAAGTGAGGTGAACGGACGTCCCTGAGTATGTTTTGCAACAAAGAATAAGCACCATGAAGCAGGACAGATGGATAAAGAAACAAAAGGAAGCTCCACAGACAGGACAGTTCAGCAAAACCACATTCACAGTGCGTGAAACTTAAGAGAGTATCTGCTCCGGTCACTTTGTGAATTTGTCATGGAGAATAGACGCTCCTGTGGAGCTCTCGGCTCATACAGTTCTGCCAGCTGAGGAACTGCTGTTCCCTTGCACACGGACACTGGCAGGAGTGTCACTGGTCACTGCCTGCGTGGCATGCAGCCTGGGAATGTGCACTCCTGACAGCCCTGGGCTCTGGCTCCCCACCCACCTGCGATGGGGCTTCAGGGCAGCACCAGCTGCGGTCAGTTCTTTGGAGAAGGTGGAAGGCAACTTTGCACTTGCACATTCAAACAGCTTGACGGGTGGCTTGAAAGGGGACAGAGGGTAACTGGATAACCTTTTAAAAAGAGGATAAACTCCCAAAAGGCCCAAATTACCATTTTACAGAAAATGAGTTACTTTGTGTCAAGGTGAGACCCACAGGAGAAAGACAAGAATGGAAGGTGCTAGCAGGATGTGACCCGTGACTGATGATGAGGTCAGCTGTGGATGCTGGGACCACAGGTCTTTGAAGTTTCTGAGCACAGACATATTTCAACTGTGGAGTAAGCCGCATTTCATTGCATAATTGTTTGGGGACAAAACACAACAGAAGCTATGAGACAAATGAAAAAAGAAAAAACACTTGGAGGTTCTCTGGCTTTGATTCAATTATCTAATTATTAGAAAAAGTTCAGCATACCTTTCCTTCTTTCTGGTTCTACTACAGGTTTGGTTTTGTTCCCACCTTCTGAAGGCACATTGAAGTTCTACTGTCAATTGTACTCCTACCAAAACCCCAGGGGCTGGCGCCCCCTGGAGTTCTACAGAGCTCACTGCACTGCCTTAAGCAGCTGCCTCAGGAATCACAAACAAAAGGTTACAGGGTCAAAGAGTGAAATAACTGAAAAAATCACTGTCAGAGACAGAATTATCCTTGGAATTCATTTCTTCTTTATTGATCACCCTTTGCACATCCATGTACAGCCAAAGTTTCTGAAATAGTTTAGACTTGTCTCTTCAGCCCCCATGGAAACTCTTTTGCCAAGTTTAACGAGGAGCCATGGAAACTTCTCAACCCTTACCTTTGTTAACTTCTTGTCAGTGTTGTAATCCTTCCTTGAGTGTCTGTCAAGGACTGTGAGAGAGCTGGGATATTATCCTACTTTCAAGCTAATAAGCAAGCCTCTCGCTGATTTATAAATGCTGGGGAAAGACACAAGACTGCTGTGTCAGAGAAAAAGGATTTTCTTACTCCCAGCAGAGCAACAGCCAGAGAGGCAGTGTGATCGTGTTAGTCTTTCTTGCCTCCCAGGAACCACAGGGGTGACACAGGTGGGTACCAGGAGTGCCAGGCAGAGGGTGAGTTTGCATCACAGCCGAGGAATGCTGAGCGTGGAGAATTCACTGCTTTTACAGAGAGCTCTGTAAGGGAGCCCACGCAGTCAGCTGGGAGGGGAGGCATTACTTCATCATTGAAGACTGTGTCCTGCAAACCAAAGGCTGAGAAAGGGCCGTGGTCAAGAGCAGTCAGGACCTTGCGATTTGGCATGCCCAGCAAGAACACGCAAAGATGCTCGGGCTCTTGGCAGGCTGCGTCTTCCAATGGTGCCTTCCCTCAGGTTCCTCAGCATCACACTTTTCTAGTTTTCTGGCTCTTTCCCTGGCTACACAAGTGTTTTCAGGTCTCTGAATCTGACCCTATGTCACTATTTTAAAGAGCTCTGCACTGGTTTCTCGTGTCTTCTTCATCTCTGCACTCTTACCTGATCTCATTCTTTGATTAACATCTGCATCAGGAAATACAAACTCAAGTGCCCCCAGGGATGAAGCAGGGAATATATAATCATATAACCATCAGCCATTCATTTTTATTGAACGGAGATGAAAATATTTAACACACTACAAACATGTCTGAGACCAAAATGAAAACAATTCAAAGTAAAAAATTTAAACCATGTACATTAAAAATAGAAATATCCCATTATTTTAAAATTCCATTATTAAAATGTTACATTTAAGTTATGAGAGTTTGATCTGAAAACTTTTCTTCTACACAAGATGCTGATGGCAAGTTTTATGTTTCAATGAACAGTGAGGGACCTCCCCCCACAAAAAAAAAAAAAAGAAGAAGAATCTTTTGGAGGGTAGGTCCCTTGTACTACAAGCTTTCCCCACTGGGTGTGTGTTCTAGGAACCCATCCGTCTCAGTGTACCAGCTGGCATTGTTGTGAGAGGCTGTGTTCAGCTTCAGTGAATTATTTTTTAAAGACTCAGTGTCTTGGCCCATTTCATGACGGGTGATTTACAAGTGCACTCGTCCACATTACACTGAGTGTTCAGCAGCTTTTGACCAAAAATGGCATGGCCTCTGTGCCCCACCCTCCCTATCCACGTACCCCAAGTGACATTTTTTTAAACATCAGTCTTCAAAAGACGTGGGACTTGGGTTCATTTTTATCTGGGAAAGTGCATTTAGCCTATAAACTTGTACCAGGTTGTTTCTTCCCAAATGACATCTCCAAATAAATAATTTCAGGATGACTGGCCCAATAAAATTGTGTATCCTGATAATTATTCAGTGGTCAGATGAGTCATATTGGCAACCAAAGTGGCCAAATCTTTCCTGCAGTCACAGCGTCTCCCAACAGTTGAAACTCTCTTCGGCACCTTGTTGTACCAAAGCTGCCAAAATTGTCGTGTCTCACATCCAGTTCCTTCAGCCTTCTCACCTTGACTCAAGGTGATAGAAACGTACTGAGTTCAAGGAGCTCATCGCTCTGTTCATAACAGTGTTTAGTTTCAATTTTTGAAACAAAACAAACAAAAACAAGATTATCATGTATGACATAAACTAAAATTCTACATCATTGAAAAATGTTGCCACTGGGCATATTAGTTTCAAAGTCTTACTTTAATACCAACCACAGCAGCGATACCTCCTCCTCCTAATTTTAACCAGTCTGCAACAAGTTATTTAACTTCTCTCAGTAAACAAGCTATGTTGTTGCCTGATGTTATGCCATCAGGAGACTACAACCAGAAATTTGGGGTCATGTCAAAATTGTAGCCAACACTAAAGAGCCAATACGACTAACTAATGGTACTATGTGGACAGATAGATGGTTGGCTGGTAGGTAGGTAGGTAGGTAATCAGGTAGAGATCAATCTGTGCTTTCAGCAGATGCCACAAATAATTGTTTATGTAAACTAGATAGTAAAATGCAAAGCAATGTTTTTTTTTTTCAGCTAGAATTTTGTTTGCAAAAACTTGTTTCTGTTTAGGACACATGATTTCTGCTTCACTCAGACTTTATTTAATAAGTCTGCCATCTGGAAAGAGCAATTGCCCAGACAAGTTATTCTCCCTAATGCATAACTAATTAAACAGAATCATCACTTCTTTTACATCCAAAACAAATGCTTTTTTTTATAGATCACCAATTGTTTCAACATGCATCTTTCCTTTAATCCTCTATACTTTTTTTAATGATGGATTGTGTCACAATGTTATTTAATAATTTGGGGTGTTTTTTGTTTTTCTATTTTAATATATTTTATTGATTATGCTATTACAGTTGTCCCAATTTTTCCCTTTTGCCCCACTCCACCGGGTACTCCCATTCCCTGTAGTAATCCCCCCTAGTTCATGTGCATGGGTCATACATAGAAGTTCTTTGGCTACTCCATTACCTATACCTTTTTTAATATCCCCCCCATCTATTTTGTAGCTACCAATTTGTGCTTCTTAATCCCTGCAACTTTTTCCCCGTTTTCTCCCTTGCCCCTCCCTACTGATAAAGCTCCAAATGACCTCCATAGCTATGTTTCTGTTTCTGTTCTGCTTGTTTGCTTAGTTTGTTATTTGGATTCAATTATTGCTGGTTGTGAATTTATTGCCATTCACATTTTTTTCTGCTGAATCTACTTTTTATCTTTTTAACTCTTGTTAAATCCTTTTATTTTTTATTTTTTTAATTGTTGTTCAAGTATAGTTGTCTCCATTTTCACCTCACTATGCCCCCCGCCCCACCCATCTCTGCCTCCCACCCTGAAAACTACCCCCTCTGGCTTTGTCCATGTGTCCTTTATACATGCTCCTTGATGGCCCTTCCCCTATTATCCTTCTACCCCCTCCTCTCTGCTTACTGTCAGTTTATTCTTTATTTCAATGCCTCTGATTGTATTTTGCTTGCTTATTTGTTTCATTGATTAGGTTTCCCTTATAGGTGAGATCATATGGTATTTTTCTTTCACTGCCTGGTGTATTTCACTTAGCATAATGCTCCCCAGTTCCAACCATGAATTTATTGCCATTTTAATATTCATCATTTTGAGCTTCTTTTTCTTATATAATTCACTTTAGCATTTCATATAACAATGGCTTGATGATAATGAACTCCTTTAGTTTCACCTTGTTTGGAAAGCACTTTATCTGTCCTTCAATTCTAAATGATAGCTTTACTGGATAGAGTAATCTAGGTGGTAGGTCCTTGTTTTTCATCACTTTGAATACTTCTTACCAATCCCTTCCAGCCTGCAAAATTTCTTTTGAGAAATCAGCAGAGAGTCTTATGGGAACTCCTTTGTAGGTAACTCTGTTTTTCCCTTGTTGCTTTTAAGATTCTCTCTTTATTTTTAACCTTTTAATTATGATGTGTCTTGGTGTGGTCCTGTTTGGGTCCATCTTTTGGGGGACTTTCTGTGCTTCCTGGACTTATATGTTTATTTGCTTCACCAAATTATGGAAGTGTTCTTTCATTATTTTTTCAAACGAGTTTTAAATTTCTTGCTCATCCTCTTCTTCTGACACCCCTATGATGCAAATGTTGGTAGACTTGAAATTGTCCCAGAGTTTCCTGCCTATCCTCATTTTTTTAAAATTCTGTTTTCTTCCTGCTATTCTGTTTGAATGCTTTTTCCTTCCTTGTGTTCCAAATCATTGATTTGATTCTCAGGTTTATCCTCTTCACTGTTGGGTCACTGTAGATTTTTCTTTATTTTATTTAATGCAATCTTCATTTATGCCTGTGTCTTTTTTATGGTGTTAAAGTATCCAGTGAGTTACTGGAGCATCCTTATAACCACTGTTTTGAACTTTGAATTTTATAGGTTGTTTATCTCCATTTCATTTAGTTCATTTTCTGGAGTTCTGCTCTCTTCTTTCATTTGCACCACATTTCTTTGTCTCCTCATTTTGACAACCTCCCTGTGTTTGTGTCTGTGTATTAGGTAGAGTGGTTTTGACTCCCAGTCTTAGCACACCTATTATGTGGTATGGGGTGGAGCCTTAGGTACCTCACCAGGGTGAGGCAACCCATGTCACTGCTCCATTGCTCTGTGTGAGGAAGGGCTCACAGAGGGAAAAATGCCACTGCCTGGTCTCTTGAGTTTTGCCCAGGGGTAAGCTGTCTCCCTACTCACACTTCACTTTCTCCCCCCATATGACACTGGTGCCCTTACAACTGTTTCCCTGGTACTGAATCCCAGAGGAGGTAGATCTGTGTGAGTCCTAAATCCATTGCAGGTCCTTTAAGAGGACGCAGTTTCTTCTGCCACCCCACCCCCCACCCACTAGTTTTTACAGCCAGAAGTTATGGGGACTTATCCTCCTGGCACTGGGACTCTGGGCCAGGTGGTCTGGACTGGGGCTGGGATCCTTCACTCCTGAAGTATCCCTCCCATTTTTTATCCACCACACGTAGATGGTGGACTACCTGTTCTGGTCTCCGTGCCTCTCTGTATCACTCCGAGTCTCTGCCACTCTTATCCATCTGGATAAATGTGACTTCTTTAAGTCCTTGATTGTCAGACTCCCACACAACTTGATTTTCTGACAATTGTGGGTGATATTTGTTTTGTAGTGTAGCTGTACTTTTTGCTATAATTGTGCTTGGAGGTGGGGCATATTTACCTATGCCTCCATCTTGGCCTTCAGAAGTTCTGTTTCTTTGGAACACAAACACTCTTTGTCTGATAAGTGTGTGGATCCAGTACACACTTTCACAAAGAAATGGGCTCTCTTCCATTTTTCTCAAAACTCAGGTTTGGCATTTTTATTTTTCCATTTCTATACAGACTTCAGTACAGAGGCAAAGTTCTCTACTATTAAAAAAATGCCATCCAATCAACAATGACAAAGGACATTTGCCAGTGGACCTCAGTGCCCAGGATACAATAGGAACTGATGGACACTCTGGCCAACAGGGGAGCACAGGCCACACTTAGTAGAGTCTGAGGGATTACTACCACACAGAAATGCTGTCTTCTTGTCCCAGAGTTTTTCCTTTGTCAAAAGAGCCTAGAAATCCAGACTTTTTGCATAAAAATCATTTGATTGATTAATGCTATTTTGATTTCACTAAAAACACATCCTATTCCACACTAAACATATTTTCAAGCTGAGTATCAGCTTATTTTGGACTGAAAGTGCCAGTTTGCAAGTTCTGATGATATCCATTGTCAGGGTTAATTAGGCTGGAGTATAGATTCAGTCTCCATAGGGTCCATTAATTTTTCAAGAAAGGAAATTTTTTTTCTCTTCTTTCTTTTCTTTCCTTTCTTTCTTTCTTTCTTTCTTTCTTTCTTTCTTTCTCTCTTTCTTTCTTTGTTTCTTTCTTTTTTTGTAGTGGACATAGCTAACACTATTTTTCAACAAAATTCATTTGCTGGGTATTTGGTCCAACGAGTACAGGTGTTTCCAAGCAAAGATCCTTATTTGAATCATGTGTTATACATTCTTATTTACTAGGTTATAGGTAAAATTGAGAGTCCAAGTAGTAATAATAGTATTCATAATAATAATAAAATAACAGTAAAGCTAATTGGCTGAAGTTCTTATTCCTGATCATGCTCTGCATACCTGCACACACCTTAGAAACAGTGGAGTCCATCATGCTTGCTGTTGGTATCCCCGATCATTATGTTATATGTGGAAAGTTTAACACCAAGGAAAAAATATCCACTTCTGTAATATCTGAAGCACACATGTCAAAGTGGAGAATTTGATGCTGCTGTGAAGGTTCTCACTGGCTGGTCCCAGCTCCAGCGTGGTGTGCGGACACCAGCTTCAACCTGTGTTCTGCCCTTGGAGACAAGGCCACAACTTGCCCCTCTCATGGGCTGCTCTTGGTAATGATGCCCCATCCTCCCCTGGCCCTTCCCCAGTCACCCATCAAACCCAGAGCTCTTCCTGAGAATGTGGCTGCTTCCTCAGGTCCACCCTACCTCTCACCTTCTCCCTGGGGAACACCTCCCAAGCTCTGCCATCCACCTTGGCTCTTATTCTGAGTCTTTATGGCTTTGTTCAAACCACCAATAGAGCCCAACATTAAATTCCTTTTGGAGAGAATCCTCAAAGAAACATTATGGATTTAACTGCAAATATATTAAAGTCCTAGAAGTAAATATCACATTCCTATCACTAATCCATGGTTTAAAAAAAAAATACTTTCATTAACTACTAGAATGAAATGCTAAAAATGTATCTAATTCTTAATCAAAGTAAAACCTCTGAGAATCTAACCAATCCACTATTCTTAAAAACAGCATAGCATTATATTTTTACATTCCTTTATTATTAAAATGATAGGAATTCTTCTTGAAATATTTAATCTATATAACAACTAAAGTCCTTTTAACAGCATGAAAATATCCTTGGAAGAAAAAAGTAGATGGACAACTTTTTTTTTAAAGTAACAAAGGTTTTGGGTTGCTGTTGTCATTAGCTAAGAATTTGATCATAGAACTTGTAGCCAGGCTTGTGAAAATTCGTAAACAGCTTATAGAAGTTTTTTGATAGGAAAAATCCTGCTCACTGGAAAGCTTTTGGGGGTTTTAATTCTTGGTGGAAATGTTTTGGGGGGGTTATTTTTATTGTTTATTCTATTTCAGTTGTCTCAGTTTTTAAAGGGAAAAACAGCATAGCATTAAATATGCCATTTATAATATAAGCTGTTATGTTATACCTAACACGGCGTATCATATAAGGGATAACATAGCCTGTGATAAATACTGTACTCAAGAGACAGCACAGCACAGACCCCTGGACAGACTGCTCGGGGGTAAGCCCTGACCACCACTCAGCAGCTCCGTGACTGCACAAGCTGCCTAATCTTTCTGCGCCTCAGGTTCCTCACATGTATTTTGGAGATCATAACAGAATCTTATTTGCAGCAATGTTATGGGGCCAAATGTCTGGCCCAGAGAACACATTAAGAAAAGTATCTGCCACCATCTTAGTTCTGAAGGTCTCAGCTGAGCGCTTGTAAATTGCCTTATAACTCTTTCTAATGAATTTGTGTATAAATATCAAATTGTTGAAGCTCTGTAGGTATCTAATTAACCTTTCCCTGAAGATTCATTTTCTTTATTATAAGGGGAGAGAGAAACCTTAGATGAGAACAGTTCATTTCACTGCTGCATAGTTCACACATGGCCACATTCAGTATTGCAGGCCTTTCATGCATGAACATCGGGAGCAAAAAACACACTCTCTTCCTGGAATATTATAAGATGAAAACCCTCCAGCTATGACATTACTAAAACTCAATTTCACAACCAGGTATTGGTGAAAAGTGGGCTGAGTAGCCAGTGTGATGATACGAAAAGATGAAGGCGAAGTCTTTAAAATACAGCCCTCATGAATGGGATTGATGCCCTTGCAGGAGTCAGGGCAAAACCTGCTGCTTCTGCTCTGCTCTCCGCCATGTGAGAACACAAGGGAAAGTCCGCCATCTGCAACCTGGAGGAGGGTTCTTATCAGAATCTGACCATCCTTGCTCCCTGATCTTGGCCTTCCATCCCCAGAACTGAGAAACAAATTTCTGTTGTTTAGAAGCCATGCGGTTTATGGTTTTTATTATACCTTCCCACACTGAAACATACCATTGTGTCAACCTCATCTGGGGGTCTTTCTCTCTTTCTCTTCACTGCTTTTCCATTGCATTCAGAGTTCTTTAAAATTCCTTCCAAAGCCCAGCATAGTATAAAACCCCATCCCTCTGGTCTCACATCCACCATCCCTCTGCTAGCTCCCTCCACGCCAACAACTCTCTTTTAATTTCTTAACTGTGCTATCCTCTCTCTTGTTATAAAACCTTGGAAATGTTACCAGGTCCTTACCTGGATCCCTCCCCTACCTTCCTGCCTCCCAACCCTGCCTCTATCCAGCGCCCCACATCACCGCTAAACCTTTCAGGTCTTCATTCAAAGTTCACTCCCTCAGGAAGCCTTTCTTCTCCTTTATCGGTTCAATGTCCTTTGTCACACAATCTCCAAAGACCATGGACTCTCCCTCGCAGTTGTGATTTCTCTCATAGTTATGATGCTCACAGGCAGTGAAATATTTCCTCAAGGAATGAATGAAACCACTCACAAGTTTTGAACTTTGAATGGGCACGTAGGAATAGAGAACAGTGGTGGGAAACATAGTTTGAAAAACATGGCCTTGTTTGCATTTTGCTTTGCATTACAAAGTTTTATTGCTATGATCTCAATAAAGTAGTGTAAGTTTAAGAATCTCATGTCAAGGTATCTTAAGTTTATAATAAAATGTATATGAATAAAAAGGTTTATTTAATATTGATTAATTAAAACATGATTTCTAGCATATTCTTTCAATAATTTACTCTTAAGAAGTTTTAGAATATTTGTAGAGAACATGAGATTCTCTGCACTTATGGACTATAAGATCATTTTAGAGAAAGAGGTGGAACATGAAGGCAATTTCTGTTTTTAGTTACATCTCTCTTCTTCACTAGCAGTGGCATTTGGGAGCACAAGCTTAGGCTGTCAAATACAGACACTTGATGAGACTTCTTTACCCCACTGAACAAGTCAGGTATGCCTGGTTGAGCTGTGGTGATTCTTATTTTATTGTTTTTCTAGCCATGGGGACCATCTAAGCTACTCTCAGAAATACTGTTAGAATGGCCCACCTTAAGGTATTCCTCAACCCGTACATGCAGACATTCCAAGGAAAGGAAGCTTTTTCAATGCAAACCACAAGGAACGGAAGGTGATCCTGCCCAGTCACACTTCAGAGCTGTGTGATAATTGGCTTAATAGCACATTTGTCAATGCTTCATAAGCAAACTTTTATCCATGCCTTTACTTCCTGGGGAAATATGATTTCCTCTGGCTCATGCTCTAATGTAATACTTCCTGCAAAGCAGAGATTTTATTTTTCACCTACTTACTTTATCTTCCTGCTCATATTCAAAGTGAAAAAGGCACATTTTAAAACACTCTCAAGTAAGAAAGAATGAGAATTGCTAGCACAATGTCTAGGAAAACCTGGTCCCGCTAGATCACGCCAAAATTTATTATAACGGAGCTCCCAAACAAATTGGGCTGAAAGCGATAGTCCAAAATAATACAGGCTTGGGCCAAAATGGGACATTTAATATGGACAATTCAGGATCTCTGTCTTCACCTGTGACCTGGTCATTCTTCACTTATTTGGCAGCTACTTAGGGAACGCTTGCTGTGCCATGCTCTCTGGCAGATATTGGGTGAGCCCTAGGAGACAGACAGCAGCCCCACTCTTCATGAGTCTACCTTCTCGTTGGAAAAAAAGACAGCAAATAACTAAACAAAGTTTATGGAGGCCTTGATAACTGCGGTGAAGGGTAAGTGCATAGTGCTGTAAGGGACAAGAGCAGGGTGGTGGGAAGAGATCCCCTCGAGGAGGTAGCACTTAAGAGGAAGGCTGAAAGACGAGAAGAAATAAATGCACTCCCATTTTCAACACTCATTCTGTTCAAGACCGAACAGGGAGATCAGGTGTGCAACAAATAAAAATCCATCGTGTGAGCAGATGGGTCAGAGTTCTGACCCATTATCAGAACTCTCTCATCAAACTTGTACTGTCTGTTTCTCACACCTCAGGTCTCTGGGCTATTGAAGACACTGGCCGCAACATGCTCTAAGGAACTGCAGTAGCAATTTGAAACCCTGAGATCTCTAAAGAATTGTGCTCAAGCCCTTGAATACTATTGTTGGCATTTGCAGGACACAGAGGTTTGCCGTGAAGCACACGTTTCTAGAGAGCAATAGACTTCAGATGGCAGACCAGTGCCCACCCCTGGGAGCCCCAATGCCTTCAGCTGCCATCAGTATGAGCACAGCACTTGGGGAGGAAAGGGGTCTCAGCTCCTCTCAGTCTCTGAACTGAACTCTCGCTTGAGATTCCACTGTCACCACTATGAACCCTCCCTACACTCACAGCAAAAGCAAGTGAGGCGGCCGAACCTCCAAGTTGCCATCAGAAGCAACAGTTTGTTCTTGAATTCTCCTCCACTTGTTGCTTTGTTCCTTAGAGCTTCCTCTCCAGGTGGAGGAGAATCAATGCCATTCAAATGAACCATCCCCATAGGAAAAAAACCCGGGAGCTGATATATGGCATCGTTAGTAATCTGACATTCCGTGATCATACTATCCTTTTGCTTTGTTTCCCATTTATTTTTAATATGCTAATTTTCCATTACTCTGCTATTTATAACCTCCCTCTCACCTTCTCCACCTCTTACCCACCTTTCACATGGTCACTCTAAGAAATAAATGTGCTTACATTTTCTTTGTCTTAAATCTTCTTCTAGCCTTCCCCTTATTCCACGATCTTGTCAAATCACATTTTATACTTTAACTTTTCACCCCATCTAAAACAGAAAAATGCAGGGCGATAAGACTTAGTATGCTAATTGCCACATCTAACTCTGATTTACTGTTGTAAGTTAGCAACTTAGCTCAAGGAACTGAAAAGCTGGCCTGTAAATATTCTTTAAATGAATAAATGGAATGAGTAGCTGTATGAATGAATGAATGAATGAATGAATGAACAAATGAACTAACTAGGGGATTTGGTATTATTTGCTTATCTAGGTTTCCATTTCCTTATAGACAAGAGAGTTGAATCAGATAATTTTTAAGTACACTTTCTACTGTGAAATTCTATGATTCTATACTACAACAAAAAGACTAAAAACATATTTTTCTACATATATTTGAACTTACATTTCAGAAAGTTATTTCTTGTTTTCTTATTTATCTACTCCTGCTGAAATTCAAATTTATTTGACAAGAGCTATTTGAAGCCCGAGAATATCGTTTACGCCTTCTTCTGCTTTCCTTTCGGTGGGAAAATGTTAGCTTGTAACAAACATGGTGTGATGATGAGGTTTGAACATTACAAAGGGATGCACTTCACTGCCCAAGTCAGCCCTTCCCAGAGGGTGCTGTCTGTCCTTGCTCAGAGAGGGGTGTCTTTTTGAGGCTTTCCGAAAGCTACAAATAGGCAATTCACAGTATCTTCTACTGAAAGCTGGAATTTTAAGTCTCAACCAAGAAACTACAGTGATATTTTTTTCATTTGTTCTGTAAGGGATAAGGCCAGATTAAGGGATGCCTCAATGATGGAAGTCAGACACATCAAAGTATGAAGCTTAAAGCAAAACAAAACAAAACACCGAGCTCGCTGCCCTCTTGCTACCCTTGTCCTTTGGAGTGGTTAGGGAATATCAAGTGTTTGCAGAGTTGAGTCGCCTGTCTTGAACACTTGATTCCACAATCAGAGCTTAAGTGTGGAGGTGTAATGGTCATTTATCTGAAAAGCAACTTGGCAGTCTGTTAGAGCATTTTAAATTCATGAGTCTCTAGGAGACTCGGGCAGAAACCAAGCTATAGGAACAGCAATTCTATTGCTTGCCCTGTAGCTAATGGCTTCGTAGGTAGACCTAGAGCAGGCCAGGTAGAGTGGTTCTTAGGGACCCGATGCAGTGGAGCCAACAACCACTTTCTGGTGCTTTTCCTCAATGTACGTAGTCCTTCTGGGCAATTTGTTCAAAAGAAGGCAAAGTACCTTTTCCGCATTAGTATAACTGAATGCAGATCCAGCTACCTGCCACAACAAAATCCAGACTCATGAGACAGGTGCTGGTTGAAGTTTTTACAAGGAAGGAGAGGGAAAGCAGAACAGAGATCAAGGGAAAGGGGTTGAAATGTTCTCTATGTGCAGACGAGCGCAGTCCATTCTGACAAAGACCTGAAAACTGGGCAAGCGATGGTCTCGTGTGCATCGTCCTGGTTTGCGTCACCTCAGTCTCATGTCATCCTAGTTTTATGTTTGGAGGTCAGCAAGTCTCTGAGAGCTGGAACACCTAAAGGTAGGAGTCTTTATGTTTCAAAGTTAGTTCCTAGGATTCTTATACAAGCATGCCATTTTTCTACAAGCTACATATTAGTCAGAGTCAGCATTTACAGAAGCGATGTCACAAGAATGATGACATGGGATGCAGTTCCCCACTGTTATAGTTCCCCACTGTTACAGTTCCCCACTATTACAGTTCCCCACTGTTATATTAGCAGATTCAAGCAAGGACAAAATTATCTAAATAATCACTTTGCTCCCCTGTGTAGCATCACCTAGGATGTGTATTTAGTAGTTGCTATTGTTTTTGCTTTTCACACAATTAACCTATACTAATGGGATTGCAACATTGCTTAACTATTAAAGAGGCATAAAGTGTTTGTTCAGGTATACCTGAAGCATCCTGGAGAAGTCAAGGTTGGAGTTATCTCCAATTTTGGTTGTCAAAATATGAGAAATACTAGTTAGATGTCTAGTTTAGATTAATTATTTACATTTTAAAATTAGACTCACTATTATTTATTCCTAGTAATTTTGTGTTTAAATTGCTTTTCCTCTGCTCCAAAATAATTGTGCTACCCAAACTACAGGCACAAGTTTCTACAGCTTTTTATGTTTGCTTTGTGTGATTACCACGATCATTTCAAAGCAGGAGTAATTGGATACAAATGCAGTATCAGTGTGTTTCAGAATGTCTGACAGCACCAAGTTGTCATCCCCCTAAAGTACTAATCAGAGAAAAATGTCACATTCTTTAAGAGATAATTTTGGTCCTGTGTCCTGAATCTCGCAGAAGTCTTTTGGTTGGGAGAAGAAAGGAGACAATTTTGTCTTTAGAAGATGTGTAGCTCAGCAATTTCATACCGTCAAAATAAGAGACCCTATCATCACCCCATGGCCAGATGGCTGCATTGTTAGAAGCTGCAGAAAGAAGGAGTTGGGTTTCTTTGAAGATAAAGCATGAGGACGTGCTCGGTCACAGTAAACATTTCAATGCCTAGATTCCAAAGGCACTTTGACATCATGCTTTTTGTGAACGATTCCAAGCAGGATCTCCATAAGAATGCTTTTCTTAATAGGTTTCAGCTGACTTTGGGAGACATGAAAAAATACCCAGGGGAGGAAGTCAAAAGTTCCACGTCCTGGGCTAAGATGCCCACTGTCATATCGCTTCTTGCACAATAATTTGTCCTTGGTGGAAGCAGAATGCAATGGCATTTCTCAAAGACTGCACTTGGCCATGTGTAGAGTCCAAAATGTTGACTCCAGTGAATACATGAAAAAATAAAACTGTCCACGTGCAATATGGTTTGACCCTGACAATAATCATCACTTCTTTTCCTGTGGTTTCCATGAAAAAAGTCAAACCTGAAATTCTTATTTAACATAATAATTATTGTTTTTATCTGACTTAATTTGTATTGACATCAAGCTGTTTATTAAATACAGTGAACTCACAAAAGTTGCTATGAATTTCAATCTCCTTAAAACTATTCTTTCTATTTTCTTAGATTTTAATGTTATCCTCTCTCTCATAGGAGCCTTTAACCAATGTATATAATATCACTATCTAATAAAATTTTATCATGACATTTTAAGCATGGCTACATAGTTTTCTATTTATGAAAGACATTTAGAAGTAAAATAAATAACTGATATCGTTTGAGTAAATAATCCATAATCCAGAGAAGATGACACATTGACTATGGACAGTAAACTTTTTATTCTGTATAAATAACTTTGAAGACTTAGATTATGTAAAAGTCAAAATCACAAACTGGCATCATTTTCCCAGTGATGCTTATTCCTACAACATTTCATTTTAAAACTGTAATAATGACAGAAGAGAGGCATTTGCATGTAAAAGGTATGGGCAACCACAAAACTAGCTCTGTTAGGGGTCAGGAAAGAGGGGTTTGTGTCCCCTCGGTGAAGATGTTTCCATCCGCTTCCGGAGGAGTGTGCCTGCAGATGGTCCAAACAGGGCCATGTGCAGACACAACACAAAATGTTCTTTATGTGAAGGGGAACAAGACTCTGTTCCAAGAAAAACATTAAAAGCTTTTGTGTGTATTTATTACCAATGATGGGTCTCAACTATGTTTCCCTTTTTCAATTACAGTTGACACTCAATATTATATTAGTTCCAAGTGTACAGCACAGACATTTATATAATTTACAGATTCATACCCCAAGTAATTTCATTACCCACCTGGCCCCATACATAGTTATTACACTATTATTAACTGTGTTTCCTATGCTGTCCTTTGCATCTCCAGGACTATTTTGTACCTGCCAATCAATCTTAGTACTGTAAGTAGTACCAATAAGTGGATTAATATTGGTCCAGCTAATTCTCCTGTAACTTCTCTACTTACCACCTTATAGCCTTACTAGAAGAAAACTTTGTTTACTGACTACATTGGAATTCACTTTGTAAATAAGGAAAACAGTTGTCACAGGGCAGTAATTATTACCCCTCTCACCAGAGACAGTACCTCCACTTCATTCATACATACACGTTTATCACAAGCATTCATTGGGCACCTGAAAAATGCTGAGCTATGCTAAGCACTAAAAACACAACGGTGAATAATGCCTGCCCTCATGAACTCAGTCCAGGGAAGGCTGAAGGAAAGTAGACTACATATAAGAAAAAAGATAACCATGTGAACATACGTACTTTTTAAAAAGTCTTTCCGTAGGCCATGTGGCACATATGGATTTGCACACATGGGCATTTTACAGAGAACTCCATGGCATCACTTCAGATTGAGGCGAAGAGTCAACCAAGAGTGCTTGCATCTCATTCCCAGTGGCTACTGCCTCAGACACACAGTCTCAGACCCACAGCCCCAGCCTCCTGGCCCACAGCTTTCTCACCACGCCCTAAGTATTCCCTTCAATACACAGCTCAGAGAACCATAATGGAAAATATCCCAAGCTTTAGTATTTTAGTCACATATAACACTCACACTCATCCTCCAGAAACTTGTTCTCAAATTCTCATCACCACAAGTTCCCTTATAAACTCTTGTACTGGAGTAGGGAGCAGCCTCACTTTTAGAGATGGAAATATCTCATCTAATGCTTTGGTCTTGCACTCTTATTGCACTGGGGACATAACATAGAACTATGAGTTCTTGTTCCATCCAACTCCTTGAAAAGTCTATGAATTATACCCCAAGTCTTCACTGTGTTAAAAGAAAGTCACTTCGCTCCCAACTTTGATCTCACTTCCAGAGTTCCTCTAGGAGGCACCTCTTGTCTTGGACTTCACAATCTCTGTCTTCTCCTTCTCCTCACCTTGTGCTGAACTGAGACTCTTATCATGACTGAGCAGGTGCTGATAAGGGAATAATCACGCATTTGTAGTTTGTGCCATTTTCCCTCTTCTGCTTTTGCATGTGTCTTGCCTGCCTTCCAAGCTCACCTCACATCCACCCTCCTCTGCAACTGCATCTGTGATTGAGCCTGTTCTCCCAACTTCCTCCTCCAGCACACATACCTGTCACTCCTATGAAGCTTAATAATGTTTTCATCCTTTCAGCAATGTGTTCTGGCTGCAGACATACCAGAACTTGATGACAGCAAGAACAATACCTCATACTGTTTGTCTTCTGAGCACCAGCACCAAGACCATCCAGCACAGAGACAGAGAGCACCTGGTCCCCTCACTAAACCACACGAAGCCCCTACCCCGCACCCACCACTCCCCAGCACTTCTAGGCAGAGGCTTGTCTTATGCTCCACTTGGAGTTCAGCGTTAGTGGCTGCGTAAATCTTGAGTAAAGAACCCAAGGTCATAGTGAGTGAACATACACAGAGAGCAATTGCACTGCAAGAACCATTTCACCATCAAGTGGATTTATTGTAAAATCATCAAAGCTTTAAATTCTTGGCTCCTCAGGTGCACAGGCTACACTCTCAGTGCCCTGAGAATAGGTTTGGCAATGTGCTCACGTGGTTATATGTTTTGTAAAATTTTCAAAAGGAAGGTATTTTAACAATTGTTTCTTTCCTTTCAGACTCCCACCACATCTTATCTCTTCTCATACTGAATGAGGTCATTGGCGTGACCACAGACAAGGGTGGGGTCTCACTTAAGCGAAATGGAGTGGCAATGTGTTTATGTGAGATCTGTCTAGGTGGCTTGAGGTCGCTTTCATGAATAGTTAAGTGGCTGCTAGCCATCCACGTGTCAGATGGGCTTCCAGAAATACTCCTACCATGGACAGTGGCAACTCAACCAGGCATTGAGACATGAAAGTGATAGCTCAGGGATGGTTTTTCAATAGGAACATGCCCTGCAGTCCCCAATACCAAAAAAATAGAGGCAGTAGAGAGAAAACAAGGAACACACCAGAAGCTAGTCTGTAGAGACTTCCTGTCACCGGATATGTGAAATTATAAATTCAAGATTTATTTTATAATGTAGCATTGAAATAATAACTACATCATGTGTTTTTTTTTCTTTTTTAATGGGAATCAAATTTAAAAAATCTACCCAAATTCTTACATCTGTATAGGAGACACCTGTAACAGTATTAGAAGTAATGAGTATGCCCATAACAACCCATACATCAAAGAAATTTTATAGCAGTTTCCCACTAAATTTGACATCAACCTGGAAAATGTCTAAGATATCAGTAAAAGTTTGTGAAACTGAAAAAATTTCAGTCACAACATTGTAATAAGACTGAATTATCTTTCTATTCCCTCTAGAGAAAATGATGCTACAAAGAGACAGAGATTATAGAGCCAAGATGTAAGGGGAAAGTATCATGGAGGTGTATTGGCAGTTGCTTCAATAAAAATATCATTTTTTCTGGGAGTGTCATGCTTGTGGTATTTTTCAGCCATTTCATAGTTGAAATATGTTGTGATTCCTTTTCTCCTTCTAAATAAATGAATATTCACACTTAAGTTAGAACTTTCAATTTCGTTTTTTTCTCTCAAAGAGGGTCTCCCAAAATTGTATGTACATCAGACCCTAAAAACCTGGATGATCCCCAGAGAAAGACGTATGCGCCGAGTATAAGCAAGTGGTTGGTTTATACCTTGCTTTATTTTGGCCTTGGCCCCACTAGTCTGAAGGGTTTCCTCCAAGTATAGGTAGAGTTCATATCACAGCCCAAAATGAATGAAAAGTAAGTTCATCTTCAGAGAACTAAAGACAGTATCAGAGGCAGGGAAGTCAGTATTGCAGATGCGTCTTTTGGCCTCTGCTTTGCCCTCTCCCATAGAGATATAAGATCGTAAGAATCCCAGTCAAGGTAGTGCACCTTTCTTCAAGGAGAATGGAAAGTCGTTTAATCAACTCAGTAGCTGCCATTGCAGCTGCGTATTGTTAAAAGTCCTGGAGGACTAACAGATATTGAACCATTTTCCAAAGGCAAAGTTACTGCTATTACACAATAATCTTGAAACTGCTCTAGATCACAAACCCCTTCCAAGTACCCCTACTACCATGCTTCCATTTGTACTCCTGGCAAAGTAACTCCTGCCCACTCCCTCCCTATTTTCCCATCTTAATAACCCAAAGGCAGAGGACCTCTGAATGAGTGCAGGTGACATTCCATGTCCTCCCTTCCCTAAAGAGCTATCTAGCTATTCTCAACCAGCAAAGACTATCCTGGGGAGGTGCTATAAAGTTATTATGAGCCCAGGAAACTTGAGGAAATCTCCCATTATTTGGGAGAGTAAAATAATAACGGCCTTTACATTTCAGCAATGTATGACTATTTTAGTTTTTAAGGACTTTCCCCAAATCTTTTGATTATGTTTTTTGTTTGATTATTTATGTTTGATTTTTTTTTAACCTCAAAAGGAAAAGATATAGATTCTGGGAAACCATGACTGTGAACAAGTACTGAAATCAGAAAGCCCCATATGCCTGCAGGCATCTACAGTACAAACATCTGATTAAATAGCCACGTAATTAATATTGTCAGTTTTACATGGCCAAACCCACTTGGTAAGAATGAATGCCTTTGGATGATTTTTAGCAAAATATTATAGAGCCTCATTTCCATGATCACATTTAACGCAAACCTTCCAGGACCTTGTTACTAACATTTCCCTTTCTGCAGGCCTGTCTGTGTCCCATTAAGTGTCTCTTCCTCCCTGATCCTCTGTGGTGTGTGTAACTTTCTATCTCCAAGTATCTCTCATGCTACCTGACCTCCCAGGGACACCCTCCCGGTCCCTACCCACCACGATCTACAACTCTCAAGAGTGTATCTCACCTTTTTGAAACCTTTCTTTAAGTTTTCTTCTCCCCATCTCTATTTGTAGTGGATTTATATCTATGTGATGTGTTTGAGATTTAAGATGTTGTTGTTCTAAATTACTATTTAATATTGTACCTATTGTTTTTATGCTCTAATATATTCACACATTTATTTAATATGGCTAAAAAGAGACAAACTACGCAGCAATATTAAGTAAATAAAAATTAACTTAAAACCATGGACTAAGAGAAATCCACTTGGTACACACTCTATTAAAAGTGAGAGGGGAGAGGGAGCAGGAAATGAGAAGAGGAAAGGGAAATGGGAGACATGTTTATTGGAATTATGAACAGAAATTTAGAGTATTACAAGTCTTTTTCACTATTTCACGAGATTCCATAACCTTTCACAAACCTGAGGATTTTGCTGTTACATTGACTCCAATACGAAGAGAAAGCTTTGTTTGCTGGGCCATGGAAGGAAGAGGGCACGTGGTGAGATCAGTGGGAATTATGACTAACTAGGGTGTCGATGTCTGCATAGAAGCCCACAGGGAAAATGGCTGTCTATGTTCAACCAACCTTTCTAAATGTTTAGGACTCTCAGATCATTTGTCCCCAACTGATTCCTGCTTTCTTCAGAAAGAACTGCCTGCCAGGATTTTCCACTTACCTGCCTCTCTCTGCCCTTCCTCCTAGGTCTGCTTTGTGAACCTGGATGTGAACAAGGATGAGTGCAGCACGGAGCACCTGCAGCAGGTAATGCTGGGGACTTGGGCTCTCTAAGAGCTCATTACAAGGGCAGGTGGCTCTGACCAGAGAACCAACATTACTTCATTGCTAAATGATGCTCATTCTGTAGGGGGCTCATTCATTGGATGTTTCATCACAGCTCATTTCCCTGACCTCTTTCCTATACCTTCCCATGTAGTTCGCCCACCTTGTGTTTATGAAATTTGCTTTCCCGTGAGACAGGCCTACTCTCCGAGCAGGCACTTTGTCCTACCCACCAGTCCCTTAAAGTGGCTTTTTCTGCTCCTCCCTTCTCCACACTCAAGCACTCTGTCTGAGATGACTTTAGTTTTTCCAAAACTTTCTTGATAGCAGCCAGCCCTTTCCTCTGGTTCTCGGGGTTGCTGTTTCCTGCTGCTTTTTCATCATCAAATGTTTTACCGCTAACCTTGTTCTCTAGCCTGACACCAGCACTCAAGTGTTTTGCTCTCTGCAGCAGGTGAATATTGTAAGATCACCCAAGGTTGTGAGGGTCCAAACATAAATCCTTGACAACACACAGGAACTTGAAGGCTCACCCGGCCCTTTGAACCAGAGCCTGTGGACACAATAGGAAGAATAATTGCTGTGATATGATTACCATTTTATGCCCAAAGCTGAAGATGGCCTGATCTCACTCTCTGGTGTAATCTCAGTCTCTGGTGTAATGCTTTTATTGTGTAACAGCACACCACTTGCAGCTCGATTATCACAGAACAGTAGACCTGCAATTATTCACTTACTCTTGTAATGCGCTCCTTGAAAATGCTTCATTAGAAGCTTTCCACCAAGCTCTGAGTATCATTTATCTGTGTAGTTACAGGAAGGATTTTCAAACTAAATTGTACATATGATTTTATTTTATGGAATTATGGTGCAGAGTTCATCCAAGAGAGATGTCAGAGCAAGTTGGCATCTTAAGAACTGTATTTGGAGATTTATGAGTGATTTGAGGTTAACAGCAGGCACTTGGCCCTGACTTAGCTACATACACTTACGTGAGGTACTAATCTTCTTCCCTGGGCCTCACATTACTTAAGTGTAAAAAAGGTAATAATGGTGCCTAATCAATATAGAGATGTTGTGGGGATTAATTGTATAACATATATGTATGTACAGACTTTAGCTCGGTGCCTAGTACATAGAGCAAGATCAATGCTAGTAATTATTTTATTTCTAATATTATTATTGACTTTATTAGCACAGATGATTATTAGTCAACAAGTTCCTTACTCCAGGATTTAAGACAAAAAAAATCTAAACTCCTAAGTATACCTTGGCATGACAGTAATCATTAAATGCTCACTTTTGGAAATTTAGTATTAAAGTTTTTTTAATCTTTGTGTTTAAGGACTTTTATATTCTAATCTAAACCTTTATGCTTCAGTTTCACACAATTTCTTTTAAGTAATAATTTTAGTAGATTAAGTAGTCTATAGTATGAATAGTTATATAAGTATATTATTTTTGCAGAAATAGTTTTAGGGTAGTGTTTTGAAAATGAAAAGAAATTATGTAAACTAATTAAGATTTTGCTCTACAGAAATTGGTCAATGTTTCACCAGATCTCCCAAAACTTATCAGCTCCATGAATGTCCAAAAACCAAAAGAAAATGAAATTGTCCTCCTCAGTGGGTTAACATCTGGAAATCTCCAGGCAGATTTTAAAGTTTCACAGGTAAGATGTATAAGCTCTTAACAAGGTGTTTATTCACATTTATTCACTAGTGATAAGTTATCTATGGTTGGCTCCTGGCAAATATCAATATGAACCCCAAACAGATACCTCACATAAACTCTTTTAACCTAAAAATAAAAAGTCTTTGAATAGTTCATTTGCATTTCTCCCAAATATGCCACTTAGAGCTCGAGGGACCTTCTTTTACATCAACTCCTGACCTTTGCTATTTTCTCAAGTTCATGGTGTTAAGTGGCACTTAAACCAGAGAAGACTAGGCATTCATTGGTTAGCTTGGTTTTCTACTACCTACTGGATAATAAAAAACAAAATTATCTTTTGTTTCAAGAACCATACCAAAATTCTAATTCATGCTGTGTGGTCCCTCAATGCCATAGTTTCTTCTTTCTGGATGTTAATTATTTCCTAGGATGCACCAAACAGCCAAGTAATACATAAAAGATAGCAGCTCTGGGATGTAAAGAGAGTTTCTTGGTCCCAAGGAATGAAATTCCCAGAAGAAAAGAATGTTACTAAAGATAAAGTAGGAATTAAATGCTATTATTCTCATTCAACAAATCAATGTCCATTGCTATTAGATAAATCATTTTATACTCTTTATTTGAAGAAAAATTAAAAAATTAACTTTAATCAATTGACAGAAAAAACATAAAAGATTTCTAAATGCACACTATATTAAAAATTATTAGTTTTCTTAAATAAGGTATGTGGACAGTGGTAGCCACAGGTTAAGATAAATATTTGTTTTCCTTTCCATTGTTTTTCTTTGGATTTTAGTTTTGTGGAAAAAATTTAAATACTTTATTCTTCAGTCTTGCAAAATATCAAAAAAATCAGAGGCCTATTCACTATTTCTTGCTCTACTCCTGATGCTTTGTGAACTTATAGAAACAGCCCATTTCAATTTGTTAATCAAGAGTAGAAAAAAATTCCTCAAGGTCAATCTAATAATATATTTCCTTAATGAGGAAATTAATCATCTGAAAAGAGAACACAGAAATGACTCTAAATATTCTCTCTTTATATTAGACAAAATCATGATGACCAAAAGTAACTTATAAACTTGAGTTTTAAGAGTATTTCTGGACCAGGCCTATTAGTTAAAATTTCTAATTAAGCATGAGAGAAAATTGACTTAAGCAGAAAGAGAATATATTTTCCCATGTAACTGAAGAAAGCAGTAAGTAGATTAAATACTGGGACTGGAATAATGTCATTAGACATGGATTTTCTCTTGTGTTCTCTCTTGCTTTCTCTCTGTTTACACCATTGTTGGGCAAGTTCTTCCCACTCAGAGGCAATATTCCTTTGTGTTCAAGTTGAGCAAGAAAAAGTGATTGTCTTTTCCAGGTGGCTCCCAGCAAAAGTCTCATTATGTCCTATTGGCTCTCATGTGTCACGTGCCTATTTCTGAACCAATCACTGTGGCCTGAGGAATGCCATATCAAATCGGCCAGGCTTGGGTCACATGATCACCTCTGGACTTGGAGGTAAATTAACTTCTTGTAAATTGCTTAGACTGGGAGTATACTGGAAAACGGCAACCCACAGGGTTTGAAAACCAAAAGAAGGTTGAATGATGTTTGGTCACAAAAGCAGCATCGATGCTCATTAGGAAAAAGAAGAGTAAAATTGCCCAGAACTCATTGAACATCATCCGTCAAAAGCATATTTAAAATTCTGCATACTTTTTCTAAAAGCTGTCAAAATAGCCTGTGAGCTACAACAGAAACACTTCAGGCATCTTTTTTCCCAAGGGTCCCCGTCACTTCCTATGTATCACTTCACCCACAGAAAGGCTAACTGGCCCTTTCAAGGTCACACACAGGTAAGAAGCAGCATTGCAAGCCAGGTGTGTTAGACTCCAATTCCCATACCCTTTCCAATTCTCCCCATGGCCTCCTGGTCCAGCCAACAAAGATCCAGCATCCACAGAAGACATGCGCAGTTTGGAAAGGATGGTGGGTTGCATCTGGACCTCCTCAATCTCAGGCATGCTGAGTAGAATTATGTCTTCACCTCATAGAAAGGACAGCCACAGGAGTAGATTTATGGTATATAGTAAGCATCTCAGAAAAATGTTTTTCAGTAGGAAATTAACTGATTTTACTTGTATGTCCCACTTAGTATTTTACTTGACTGTTGACTGTTGCAATGATCATTTTTCATAAGATTTTTTAGAGTCTTTTCCCAAGACTATACTGAGGACAGTTTGATGAAGAAAAGCTAACTATTGTACCCCCTCCTCACTGGGCACACGCTGATTTGTATTCATTAGTCTTCTAAGATACATATGTTGTATACGTGTTCATATAGGTTTAATAATTTCCACAAGAAATAAGGTTCAAGAGAATACCAGACTGTCAGGAAGTAGCTCCATGTGAACAAGATGTCCAATTTACTACCACTGTATCTGAACACCTAAAAATAATTTAAGTGCTTAGCACTTAGTAGGTGCATAATAGATATTGAATGAATCCACACGTAACTAAATGAAGGATATTATGAATATTTTCTTTCATTTCTCCCATTGTATAATTTAATTGTAAAATAATGTAGCATTATTAAAAAAACAATAGAGTCATTTGCTGAGGTAAAAAGGCAAAGACATGACTAGCCAAAGAGAGAGAGGCTCGTAGGCAACAAAACCTAGGGAGCGGAAGAGGCGCTGTCTGCATTAGCTTTGCGGTAAGTTGCCCAAGGGAGCACAGGCGATTCACAGCTGGATGATTACTCTTGGTGTTCTTAGTACTCCACCCTCATCCCTTATTTGAAAAAACAAACAAAACATTTTTTTCTACTTAATATTCCTTTGATTTTTTTTGAAATAAAAGACTAGCATTTAAATAGTCCTTTGTACTTCTCAAGGTGCTTCCATTATTATGTCATTAAATCGCTATGACTAGTCTCTGAAAATGGAGAGAGGTATTTTTTATCTTTATAGAATAGGAAACTAAAGTTAAAAGAAGTTGTTAGGTGGGCAACTAAAAATTGTAAGCTGACCACCAAAATTTGTCCTTGGTACATAATTTCCTGGGTCAAAGGGGCTGAGCGGCTTGTTTGCTGCCTTCCTCGCAGGGTCTATGGGAGCATTAGCTCTACGCCCTGGGGACTTGTTCCAACATCCCCAGTTAACCCAACTCAGTGGTCTCCGCCAGCGTTTCCATCCTCACCTTTTGATTAGCGGGTAAGCGACTGCCAGGGGACAAGGCAGCCAAGCTGAGGATATCGGTGAACAAGGCAGCATTGGCACCAGTTGGCTAAGACGAGACTCAGCGTCGCTGTGCTGCTGCAACATTGCTGGTCTATAAAAAATATCGTTGGTGGTACCTGCAGAATAATTTAGGCCTTTGGGAGGCTCGCTCCAATTTGCAAAAGTGCCTCCTTATCATGAAGATACAAAAGCAAAGTTTACTCTTTTTTTTAGTAAAGCCATTTATTGAGCACAGATGGACTGCAATTCTCCTACACCAGCTCTTAAAAACCCAATTGCCTTCTGTTTCAGTGAAGTTGTGGTCCAGCTCAGTTCTGGCCTCTGTCCCCTATTTTAATAGCCTTGAATAAAGTCTTTCTTACCTTTTTAACTTTGCCCAGGGCAATTTTTGTTTTGACAGAAGAAAAAAAAAATATGATACAACTGGTCTATTTTCCCCTAAGTCAAATTTCCTCCTAGGCACCCTGTGTTCCCAAACATCATTTGACTTTTTTCAAGCACTTCATCAATATAAGCTCAGAAGATCTTCCAAATATTGATATTTTAAAGGTCCACACTCCTAACAGGAGAGATTGGTGGAAGAAGAAAGGTCAGAGCCAATGGTTTCCTATTTTCTCTTTTAATAAAATGACTTTTTTCCTCTCCACATTTAGTGTCCTTGGCTGCCAGATATCTGCTTGGTCCAGTGTGCAAGAGGGAACAGACCGAACAGTACCAATTGCATCATCTTTGAAATCAACAAATTTTTGATTGGTCTGGAACTAGTGCAGGAGCGGCAGCTCCACCTGGAACCAAACATCTTGAAGGTGGAGGATGACACAAACTGTTCCCTGTCTTCCATCGAGGAAGACTTTCTCACGGCCTCTGAACACTTGGAGGAAGAGAGCGAGGTGGAAGAATATAGGAACGGTGAGAACTCTCCAATAAAACAAATGTGCCTTCTGAAATTAGTTACTCCATAAAAACGTCTGCATGCAATTTTAGAAAAGTTTCAGGACACATCGGTTTGGCTGACACATCACAATCTTCACTGACTGAGTTTAGGAAGGAAGGAGGGTAAGAAGACACTGGGGAAGATGCTGACTGATGCACTTAGATTTAGTGGTTAGATGGCTCCATTCTCTCTCAAGATGCCTTAGGGCTGCTGAAGGAAATCTGTGTGCTTTAAAGGGAAATCCTTTTGTATCCCTATTGTGTGTTTTTGGCTCCTTTGTCAAAAGCTAGTGGTCTGGGTGAGACACAGACAGACAACAGTATGGGGGGTACCAGAGGGAAGGTGGGGGGGAGTGGTAGGGGGTATAGGGGGACAAACAAATGGTGACAGACGGTGATTTGAGTTTGGGTGGTGGGCTCACAATGCAATCTACAGATCACGTGTCCTAATAATGTACAATTGACACCTGCATGACCCTATCAACCAATTTCACCTGCATAAATTTATTTTTTTTAAAAAAAGGGACATCCTCCTGCCTGCCAAGATATGGAGACTATCACTGGGAGGAAAGTTAATTTCCCTAAGATTTCCATCAAAGGCACTGATTTGTTGAAGCAAGTTGGACTGGCCCGAATCCTAACACACATCCTCTTTGAAGCTGTGAAACCGCTTCGAAGTTACAGAAAGACAAGTCACCTAGTCTTTCTGAGCCCTTGTCTATAATTTGGTGATATAATAGTATTATATTTAAAATTGATATGATAATGTCACGTGTCTGGGAAATGCATTGTTCAGCAAGTTCATTGTTGTGCAAATATCACGGTTCACTTACACAGACATAGATGTGATAGCTGACTACTCACCGAGGCTACATGGTGGAGCCTGTCACTCCTAGGCTGTAATCCTGTACAGCATTTTATTATACAAAAACAACATGAGACTCAATCAAGAACAAGAGCAGATGGTGCAATCAGGAGACCGGTAAACACAAGATGTACTCGTCTGTGTGAGGATGCTGCTGGTGTAACACAGCATACTATTTTACAGCAAACTGCTTTCCAATATAGGTAGAAGGGGTTGCACCAGGACACTGCAATAGCTACAATGTCACTAGATTATAAATAAATTTTTATCTCCATTGTAATCCTATGGGACCACCGCTGTATGCGTGGTCTGACGCTGGCCGAAATGTCGTTATGTGACATATGACTGTATCATACTATGACTAACGTGAAGAGAGAAGAAAATAACCCAGGAAAGTGCTTCGCACTTGTTTATTCACTCTTTCTATTGACTTATTAATGGAGTTCAGTGAACAATGGACTCCCTTCCCCACACTTAGCCTTACGAAGGAATACCACAGATATTGTTGCCACTGTCCCTGGGGCAAGTTCTAGACAAACTTCAGAGCAAATTTTTGTAACAAGACCCACTATTGAGATTGCTCTACACATCCCCCCCCCTCCTCTTTACTCAGTGGGAAGCTTTGGGTTACTCTCCCCTGAAAAATGGCAGCCAGCTCTCCGCTCTCAAAAGCCTTCTTCTCCCACTATTAACAAGGGTATTTCTTTTCTGGGTTGAAACCCATTTTGTTGGGCAGAATTCTATAATGAAGCACAGAAGCCTTTCAGATTCTTTTTTCTTGAAGAAATCTTCCAACGCTATTTGGAGGGTAAAATGATGCCTGATGCTTTAAAGGATTTTTAGAAAATAATTGTTGTTAGACTCATGAGAACCTGCTATTCAAAAAGTGATAGTGGTTTTAATTTTCTTTTCACTAGGTTGTGAGCATATAAATGTTTCAGCCAATGTTATGGAAAGTAAAAAGCCAAAGGAAATCATGCAAGAGGAATGGAATTACGATAAGGAAAAGTCCCTTTATACTTTGGAAAACAAATACATTAGCAAGTATCCTATGACATTGATTAAAACAGAAGGACCTCTGGAAAAAGAAGCAGAAGATACAACTTTGCAAAGCCTAGATCCGTCAGCTAAGCTATCAGAGTGGAAAGGTGAAGCTGTGGAGAATGAGGGGACAGCCACAGATTATCATTACTCAGAAAATGTCAGAGATCAAACGGAAACACTGCAGGCACTATACATTCCAGACCACGCGTGTTTCCCCGGGGTCCTTACACAAGATGGGCCTTGTGCCTGTGGCACCGTCATGGGGCACAGCCACAACTCGCACCCAGGAGACCATGAAGGCAGAGCAAACTCTCTTCCTCCCATGCACGATGGAGAGGCCACAACTGGCGAGTATGCTACAAATTTGGCAGAATCCGTGCTGCAGGATGCATTTATTAGATTATCTCAGTCCCAGCCTACACTCCCCCAGGAATCTGCAATCAGTGTCTCTGTAGGAAGCGCTCTGCTCCCGAGTGGCTGCTCTACAAAAGATATCGTGGTCTCCCGGTCATGGAATGACCTCCCCAAAATTGTCATTGTTCAGAGTCCAGATGGCAGCAATGTTGCCCCTGAGCCAGGCATCCCTTCATGTTCCGAGATGGAAGTCTCTCTTGAAACCTCAGGTGTCCCCTCAGGAGAGAATGAGAGCAGAAACCCCCAGAGTGCTCTAGAAGTAGCATTAGCGTGTGCTGCCACCATGGTTGGAACTATTTCCAGTCCTCAGGCCACAGAAAGACTGCAAATGGAGCAAGAATCCCTTATTGCAAACCACCCACTGGGATGCAACGAACCACTGCAGACCCAAGCATCCCAAGTACTCAAGGCAACTCCCATCAGTGAATACTCATTTCCATCAGCTTTGTGTGGCATGACTCAGGTGGCCAGTGCTGTCGCCGTCTGTGGCCTGGGAGAAATGGGAGAGGCGAAGTACCCTGAGGCTTCAAGTAGAATCCTGTCTGCAGCTGAGTCTTCTGCAGCAATTCCCCCACTTTTTAATTTAGCAACAGGGAGGGGCATGGAGCTGGGAAAAGAAGCTATTGCAGAGGCGTTGTTCAAGGAGGCCGCTCTGGTTTTAATGAGGCCTGATACCCACAGCGGCATTGCAGACTTCATGGCATCAATGAACCGAAGAATTATGGAAGCTGCATCAAAGCCGCAGAGCCCGGGCCCAGAAAATGTCCGCGGCAATGAACTGGCACAGGCCCTATCCAATGTTATCCTGAAGCACTCCATTGACGAAATTCACCAGCAAAATAAAATAACCGACCCCAACAATGGTGGGCAGGCACCTGAAATTCTGGACACTCTAATGGAGAGTACTCATCAGCTGCTCTTCAATGTGATGTGCTTCACATTCCAGAAGATGAGCCACATTGCACAGCATGGTGAATGTCCCACTCTTCTTTCTAAAGAGGCCACTGGATGGAGGGAACCCAAACGAGGCACCCGGACACCTGATCAGACTGCTAGTCAGGCGTGGACAAAAGCCACTGAACACTACAGCAACCATCCACTTATTAATCCACGTAGCACTGGCCTTGTCATCAATGACCTTGTAGATGACATGCCTCCTCAGCAGGCCAGCAACAGCCCAGCAAAGCCGGGCCTCTTCCAGAGCCCCCTGCTGCAGTCTGAATGGACCTGTAGTGCCAGGGTGCCTGGTTCTTCCATGGCTAAGATATCCCCCAAGGAAACACATCTGAAAGGAGCCGTGGGAAAGGACGCAAAAAACCCTCAACAGACACCGAGTCACAGTGTGAATGAACGCAGAGCCTCTTCAGAGGGAGAAAGGACACCAACAGTCACCAAGTACAACAGCAGTTCCCAGGATTCTGAGGACAGCTTCGGTCCAAACATCCAAGAAAAGTACAGCTGTGCCTCACCTCTACACAGTGAAGTTCAAGTTAATCTGTCTTTGTTAGGGAATGACTTGCCACTTCCTGCTCAGTCCATGCTACGCACAAAACACACAGACATATACTACATTACAGACTTTGCCGAAGAGTTAGCAGAGACCATTGTCTCCATGGCAACTGAAATCGCAGCAATTTGCCTTGACAACTCAAATGGGAAACAGCCCTGGTTTTGTGCATGGAAAAGAGGGAGTGAGTTTCTGGTCACTCCGAACGTATCCTGCCGATCCGTGAAGAGGAAGAAGGAGAGTCAGGCCGGTGGGGCCTCTGTGCGGAAACACAAGCCGCCACGACTCAGCGAGATCAAGAGGAAAACGGATGAGCACCCAGAGCTTAAAGAGAAGCTGATGAACAGGGTCATGGACGAGTCAATGAACCTCGAGGACATCCCAGATTCTGTCAACGTCTTTGCAAACGAAGTGGCAGCCAAGATCGTGAACCTAACGGAGTTTTCCCTGGTGGATGGCGTCTGGCAAGCCCAGAGCTTTCCGCGGAATCGCTTGCACAGCGGAGACAGGTGGATGCGGCGCAAGGCCTCCAGCTGTGAAAGCATCGCGGAGGAGGACTCCGGCGCCAGGGCCTATGTCAGCAGCCTGGGCTTAATGAGCGCCCTCAGCCAGCCGGGGAGCAGGGCCAGCTCCGTCTCCAAGCAGTCGAGCTGTGAGAGCATCACCGACGAGTTTTCCAGGTTCATGGTGAACCAGATGGAAAATGAAGGACGGGGATTCGAGTTACTGCTGGATTACTATGCAGGCAAGAACGCCAGCAGCATTGTGAACTCAGCCGTGCAGCAGGCGTGCCGGAGAAGCGACCACCTCAGTGTGAGGCCGAGCTGCCCCTCCAAGCAGTCCAGCACCGAGAGCATAACCGAGGAGTTCTACAGGTACATGCTGAGGGACGCCGAGAGAGAAAGCAAGGACAGCCCCTCCTCCAGGCGCGGCAGCCAGGATTGGACGGCCGGCTTATTGTCACCCTCCCTGAGATCCCCACTGTGTTACAGACAGTCGTCTGTGCCGGACAGCAGAGCCCTGGGCCCCAGGCTGACCGTGAATGCGCCACTGAAAGCCAACTCCTTGGATGGCTTTGCTCAAAACAGCCCGCGCGACTTCCTGAGCGTGCAGCCAGTCAGCAGCGCGTCCTCAACCGGGCTCTGCAAATCCGATTCTTGCTTGTATCGCAGGGGTGGGACTGACCAGATCACAACCATGTTAATTCATGAGACGTGGGCGAACTCCATCGAGGCCCTCATGCGGAAGAACAAAATTATAGCGGATGATGGCCAAGCCGATGCTGAGCCCGTGTCTGGTGGCTCTCCCGTGCAAGGGGACAAGTGTGCAAACAGATTGGCTTCAAGCGCAGTGCAAAGTGGGCCAGTTCTTCTTGTCCAAGAGTCTATTGATTACCAGAGGAAAGACTCTGTTACCGAAAGCCTACATCCCCCAGGGTCCTCTCCAAGCAGCAAAGCCGCTCATCTTCATTTAGATTCTGAAAAGGAAACTTCCTTGTGTCCTGGTGGTGTCCCTGTAAACCACCCCAGGCAATCACTTCTTTCGAGGGAAGTGCCTTTAATTCAGATTGAAATAGATCAGAGAGAAGAGTGTGCTGGCGAACCTGAACACACCCCGTCCGAAGGCCGCCCCCTAGAAGAAGCAGAGGAGCGTTTGGAGGAAGACAAAATCCCAGACGTGGGGAGGGGTGGAGACGCTGAGAAGAGCGCCTGCCAGAACCGCAGGTGAGTGAGCGATCTGTGAGACCGCGGATAAATAAAATGCTTTGTACGATTTTGACTAAAATGTCACTGATAGGGTGCTTACAATAGGTACAACCTGGGGGCTTTCAAAAAAATCCTGGAAATACATGAATAAAGCCTCCAGTTGATTTAGGTTTTTGTTCCATATAATGACCCAAGCACGTATTCCCGCAGCTCATGATGTGGCTTTCTCATTTTGTTTTCCAGTAATAACATGGGAAAAATGTGGAATCATCAGCCTTAGAAATTCAAGAAATACATCTGCTTCCAAAACATAAGGACGCCTAAATATTAAATATATTTTTCTTTGTGGAGCAATGTAAAGAATTGCTGTAGAACATGAACTCCACGAACAAACCTTGGAACCATGTCACCTTGGGCAAGGTCCCTAATCTCTCTTCCTCACTTTACCCACCTATAGGTCGGAATAATAATAATGATGATGATGATGTCATAAGAGGAATCTTAAGTACCTACCACTCGATAAATGTTTGCTTTACACTTGTCATTGCTATTTGGGATTAGGGTATAGGGTTACCTTAATTCCAGGAGATGAGCTCCCAGGAGAAACTTGTTATGAATAGTGTGAAAATTTTATTGACACAGAAGACTTTCCCAGGATTTGAAAGAGGAAAGATTATTCATATTTAGATCACATTTTCTAGTCTCTGAGTTGTTACCATGAAATTTGATGTGTCAAAATAACTAAATATAGAACTCAATTCCCTATGAAGGAGCTCCTACCGACTCACTCACAGAGCGAGGCAGGCGACACAGGCGCCTGTAATTCTGTTTGGAGGTGGGGACATGCCATGTCCTGAGGATATTTTTAGGCTACTCTCTGAGGGACTAAAACTTCATAAAATCTCAGCACACTGAAATAATGCTTTCTGACTTTCTGATCTGATAATAGAGTAACGACCGCAGAATATGTTATGGAGGTCATGTCTAAAACTTGTATTTGAGGTCACCACATTTGTCCAGATACCCGAATTACCCCACTTCTTGATTTCTGAAAAAACCATTATCCTATTGGTGGGCAGTGATGTGTTCTTAACTCAGCCATACTCCCTGAGATAATTGAAGAATAATCATCAAACTTTCTGATAATTTGGGACTATAAGTATAAACACCAAACTGAGATTCTGAATATCAACATGTTGCACTCACTGACATAATCTGATTTTTTAGAAACATATTTTATGCTGGGCATTCATTTATGTTTATTTCAAGAAAAAAAATGGAATTCATCCAACAGATACTTGGTACCCAGTAATGCACACTGTCTGCAGGGCTGCAAACACAGAGGATGTAGAGCTTTGGGGCCTGTTCCCAAGGCTCTTGTGGGGCAGTGGGAGAGACCAACACAATGCGTGAAAAACCTCTTCAGAGAACCATTCTTGCAGAGTGTGACATGATAAAAATATAAAGAGTAATGTGATAGAGAATAACTAATTGGTCAAAGAGGCTGCTTAAGGTGTGATGTTAACATTTGAGATGAGACCTAAAAGGAAGATAAGGGGGCGAGCCATGTGAAGAAGAGGTGAGACTTGTATTTCCAGCATTACGGTTTTCTAGGTAGCCTGAAAAATTCTCCCACTATGAATCAACTAGAAATTCTGGGTTAATATAGCATACTTTTAGTATAGGCCTGAGATTAATATTATTATTAATCATTGTCATCTCAGAGGTAGAAAATGAAAGGAACTGGAAGTGAAAGTGGTGAGTTAAAGCTGATTCTGCACCTGTTTCCAGGGCATCTGTCAGTTTTAACAATACACAGGTTTATTTTTTAAAGGCTAAAAGAAACCAGGAAAGGATACCATAGGCCCCTGAATGGTTAAGACTTAGAACTGACACCAACCTCCATATTCTGAAGAGTTGTGTCCTTAGTATAAATATGAACTTAGGAAAAAGGATCACCACTAGAAAAAGGGAGCTGATTTTAAAAATCATTCAGGCCCTGGTTGGGTGGCTCAGTTGATTGGAGTGTTGTCTCGTACACCAAAAGGTTGCAGGTTCAGTCCTAGGGCACATACCTAGGCTGCTGATTTGATCCCCAGTGGGGCACGTATAGGAGGCAACTGATCAATGTTTCTCTGTCACATCAATGTCTGTCTGTCTCTCTCTCTTTCTCTTTCTTTCTCCTTTCCTCTCTCTCTAAAATCAGTAAACATGTCCTCAGGTGAGAATTTTAAAAAATTATTTTTCAAGTTTAGGGCTCTGGGTAGAGGAAAAAAATACCTTAAGAATTTATTACCACAGCTTACCCTAATGCATATTTAGAGGTCTAATTTATACCACCCAAGGGGTCCATGGAACCCCCAAGCTGGTAAATTACCTTAAAACAACCTCAGGTTAAAATCACTGTGAGAATTTAGCAGAGGCAAAAATAAATCTCTGTATATTGAAGCTCAAGTCTCAAAGGATTCCAACAGAGAAAGCCCCATTGAATATTAACTCAGAACCTCAAATTGCAAGATGTACAATGAATCAAGATATCGTAAACAAGACTCAGCACAACATCAGATGGCAGGATTAGCCCTAACAAGAATTTCGGGTGTTGGAATTATTAAATAGAGAATATGGAATAAATATATTTTACACATTTGGAAAAATAAGGTACACAAAGCAGGGTCAAGCAACAGACTACAATCCAAGTAGGATGAGATAGATTTAAAAATCAGTTCGATATTGACTAGGGGTGGCAAACACATGATATGACATACAGAGGATGTGTCATAGACTTGGACACCTGAAACCTGTGTAATTGTATTAACTATTGTCACCCAATAAATTCAATAAATAAATGTTTTAAATCTGTTAAATACTCTAGGAGATGACAAATATAATCGTTGAAAATAAAAGTTCTAGATATAAAATACATTATCTTTTTAAATTATTGAAATCAAAATTTTCATGGCATTCCTGCGCAGAGAAATACAGTAAAACGTGAAAGAACTGTGTGCCCCCCTCAATGAAGTAAGTGAAGCTGAACTTCCCTGCCTCTGTAAAGAAGGAGAAAAAATGGACAAATTATATGAGATGATTGCTATCAGGCTTGCGCAGCGAACGTTACATTGAGAGGCGGAAAACAAACATGGAGAGCCCTGCACTCGCCCCAGCTTTCTGCCTGGGCTCCTCTTTCAGACAACAGTGAAAGAGGATAAACCTGAGCAGAGCTCAGCGGGCGCGCTCAGCGGAGCAGTTACGGACTGCTGGGCTCTGTGCAGAGGAAGATCTCCGTACGTCTATGGCGAGGGCCACTCAAGTCCGCTGCTGAACACGGAGCTGTGCATGCGTGGATAGGTAACGCCCCGTGAGGCCGGAGAGCTATAAACTGAACAACTGCACAACATCACACAGGACTAGGGAGGTTTAGCTCCAGCAAAACTCAATAATAAGAAAACAAGCCAGTTTTAGAAAGTGGATAAAATGCTGGAACAGACACATCATCAAAAAAAAAAAAAGACATACAGATATCACATATCAATATAAAAAGCTCTTCAACATCATATGTTATTAGGCAACCACATATTTAAACAACAATGAGATACCACTACACACCCATGAGAAGGCTGAAATCCCAGACACTGACAGCATAAGATGCTAGTAAGAATGTGGAGCACCTGGAACTCACATTTGTTGGTGGTGGAAATGCAAAAGTAGTACAGGCACTTTGGAAGACAGTTTGGCAGTGTTTTAAAAAAAATAAACATATTCTTACAAAATGACCCAGCAATAATGCTTCCTGGGATTTGCCCAAATGAGTTCAAAACTGAAGCCAACACAAAACACCTGCACACAAGATTTTACAGCCGCTTCATTTATAATTGCCAAAATGTGGAAACAACTATGATTTTCTCTAGTAGGTCAACGGATAAATAAGCTCTTGTATATCCAGGTAATGGAATGTTATTCAGGACTAAAAAGAGATGAGCTATTAAACCATGAAAAGACATGGAGGAAACTTAAATGCATATTATTAAGTGAACAAAGACAATCTGAAAAGGCTACATGCTGTACAATTCCAACTATATGACATCCTGGAGTGCGCACTGTGTCCATATGGACACAGTAAAAAGCTCAGTGGTTTTGAGAGGTCAGGAGGGAAGAAGAGAGGGACAAATAGGCAGAGCACAGCAGATTTTTGGAGCAGTGATCCTCTTCTGTATGATACTAAAATGGCAGATATGTGTCACTATACATTTGTCCATACCCATAATATATGCACCGCCAGAGTGAGCTGTAATGTAAACTAGGTACTTCGAGTGATTACGATGCATTAATGTGGGTTCATTGGCTGTAATAAAGGTACCTCTCTTGGTGCAGGATGCTGGAGGGCTGAGCGAGTGTGAGGAGGGGGCCGTGTGGGAACTGTTCTTTCTGTCCAATTTTACTGTGAACCTAAAACTGCTCTAAAAAATAAAAACAACTATTTAAATACCTGAAAATAAAACCTAAATAGCAATCTTTTATAAAAATAAGATACTGGAGACTATTATGCCACTAGATCTGCGCAACAAGACGTGTTTGTGGAAGTGTCCAGGCTGAAGGCATACAGTATAGACAGAGGCTTGGATCTAGACAGAGGGAAAGCATTTCCTCAAATGTAAATATGTATGTAAATAGAACACACTTTTCCTCACTTTTAAAATTTATTCAAAATGTAAGTATTTAAGACAAAAGTAATGTTTATGACATATATAGAATTAAAATATATCAATCACAGCACAAAGGGTGGGAGAAGGAAATGGAAATATACTATTGTAAGAGCCTTCCATTCCATGTGGATTTGTATAATTTCATCAGAAGGCAGACAGTGATAAATTAAAGATGCACATTGTTATCCCTGGAATAACTACTAAAAAAATAAAATGAAGAGCTATGTTAGTAAGCTAATGGTGGGGTTAAAATGTAAAACTGTTTCAACTGACACAGAGAAATGTGGAAAATGAGGGAAAAAAGAAAGAACAGATGGTATTAATAGAAAATTATAAAGATGATATATCTAATTTCAATCATATGATCATTACATTAATTAGTAATAGTCTGAACATTCTTATTAAAAGGCAGAGATTGTCAGACTGATTAGAAAAGCAAAACTCTACCATAAACTGTAAGAAATGCATTTCAAATGTAAAGATATAAATAAGTTATAAATAAAATGATGGGGAAAGAAGTACAACAAAGATGGAATAACTACATTAATTTCAGACTAAGTGGAATTTAGGATAATGAATTTTATCAGTAATAAAGAAGGATATTTTATAATGAGAGAGGGGCCAATTCATGAAGAAAGACATAATAATTTTAAATATGTAATTCCTTAAATAAAAGAACTTCAAACTATATGAAACAATACCCAGTAGAGCTGGAAGGAGAAACAGACAAATTCACAATTATAGTTGGAAATTTCACACTCTTCTCTGTTATTGATAAAATAATAGGCAGAAAGCCAATAAGGATATAGAAGACTTGAATACCATTCTCAATCAACTTGACCTAATTAATATTTATTGAACACTCCATCAATGACAACAGAATATACATTTTTAGTGCACTTGAAACATTCACCAAGACTATTCTTAATAAATGCAAAAAGAATTGAAATCATATAGAGTATGTTCTTCAATCACAATGGAATTAAACTAAAAGTCAATCACAAAGAGATGTCTGGGAAATACTCCAAAATATTTGAAAATCAATAACATGCTTCTAAATTATCCATTAGTAAAAGAATAAGTCACAGGGGAAATTAGAATAAATTTTGCATTGAATGAAAAGGAAAACACAACACATTAAAATTTGTGGGATGCAGCTAAAGCAGTACTTAGGAAAGAAATTAACACCTCCAAATGTTTCTTTTTAAAGAAGAATTATTTAACATAAATGATCTAAATTTCCATCTTAGGCTAAAAATAGATTACTTAATTAAACCCAGAGAAACATAAGGAAGAAAATAATAAAAATAAGGCCATAAATTAATAATTACAAAAATAGAGAAAATTGATGAAACCAAACACTCTTATAGTCCACAGGTTGGCAAATAAGTACATGTTTCTGCATTTAAAGCTCAAGTAAAATATTTAAGGTGTATAATGTTTAATTGTAGTGATTTGCCCTTTCAAAAAAATTTTGCAGTAATAAACAACTGCATGGCTGGTGGAAAGAACACTCTTATTGTAGTTTTGGATTTAGTATTATTATTACCCTTTACCTATGGCAAGTGATTCCTCTTTCCCCTTATAGTAACAACTCAAATTTCTTTTTAAAATAAGCATATATAGGTTACATAAAGTAAACTAAATATAATAAATTTTGTTACTCTTATAATGCAGGGAGAATGCAGATATGGCAAAACTCATGACAGCAATTTGCTAATAAATGAAATTGGGGAACAATGAGATAGATGATTGCTGAGGTCTCTGCCAGCTCATTAACTCTATAATTTGATTTGATAGCATATCCAATGCACTTGTTTAAAGCCCGGTGCATGAACTGTAAGATCAGAAGTGGGAAAAAGCCAAATACACACATCTGCACAACACACCTGTGCATTATTCATAAATAAACAAGCGCAGCTATGAATTGTCTCAAAGGAAAATGAAGGCTAGTGTTTCTGATAATCATTATTCGTTCTGAATTCCCGAGTTATGTAACATGGAATATGCACTTTACCGTAAAATAGAGCATGAAATTATTAAGATAAAGAAAATACACTGACAGACTCATTTTTAACCTGGATGTTCAATGTCAATCACTGAGATGTAACTTCTGCTTTAATAAGAAATACCCTGGAATAAACTTTTCTAATAACACAAGGTTCTAATTCAGTAAAAAATGTTAGTCTAGGAAGTTACTTCGTAACTAACAAATAAATGGTTTGGGAGCTCTCTCCTCTCTGCTCAGTACTTGGCTCATTGCCACTTTTTGTGGAATATGTATATTGTTGCTATTTGTTATCAGTGAAATTTTCTTTCATTTGAATTTAACTAAATTCACTAAATGTCTCTCTGGCTGCATCCATATCTCTTCCTTTTCATCTGCTTAATTTGGACGAATATCAACATTTTTTAAAGAAAAATCAATTTTATTAAGGATCTTTTTGAACCAAGTGTCAGAAGCACAACATGCTAGAAACAGCCATACCACAATACCATACCTTTCCAGAATGCTGTGGGGAAGGATCTCAGGCCTATGGATCTAGGCACTAAGATAAATACGTTAAATAATCTTCATTTCCTAATTTATAGCTTGCAAAAACCCTGGTGAGATGGGCATTATTATTTCTCTTTGAGAGGCTGAATAGGTGACCAGTGGTGGAAGGGTTAGGTGTAGGGTCAGGGTTAGGGCTACAGTTAGGGTTAGGGTCAGGGTTAGGGCTGGTGTTGGACTGCAGGAACGGTGCTCAAAGCACCCTCGTCCCCAGCACTCGGTCAGAGGAAGCAATGGGGCAAAGACCAAGAGGCAGGGCGTCCCTGGCATGTTTGAGAAACAACAGGTGTTTTGTTTGCTCAGTAATGACCAGGGTGGAGACAGATAAAACTGGGTAGGCAGGGAAGACCTTGAAGGATAGAGTGTAGCTTCACAGGGTCCTTGTAGGTTTTTGGTAAGAATGGTCAAAGACAGGTCTTAGGAACATCAATTTGGCAACACTGCGTAGAAGGTTTTTGAGAGGAGAAACAGTTGGATCTCTCTGTTTGGAGGCTGATACAGTATAGTCCAGCCAAAGGGTCACCATGGGTGCAAAGCCCACCAGTCTCAAAACTTGAGATCCAACGTCTGGTACCAACTTGTTGGACCTCACTGGACTTAATATCCTAACCTACTGGAAATCTATAATGTTTCTTTCAAATCTAAAATTCTAGCAATTTAAAAACACCTAAATTAAAAGTATTTTATGAGTATAGACACAGAGATAAGTATCTGAGAGATACTTTAGAGATGGAACTGAAAGAGCACAGCAGCTGATTGTAGAGGGTTGAACGCAGAAGACTGCAAGATTTTAAGCCCAGGCACTCAGGAGAATCAATGGAAATAAGAAACACAGGAAGAGGATGAAGGGCCATTAGAATTTGTTGTAGAAACATTGATTTTGAGATGTTAATGAGACAGATTGGATACGGTCAGAAGACCAGCTGAACAGAGCCCCAGAATCAGGGAGAGGGGGCTCCTGGCTGGAGTTCAGTCTTGGAAGTTGTTTTTAGGTAGGGAGAGTAGATGAGGTTGCTCAGGGACAAATTGGAAAGGAGGACAGTGAACCATCAGACCTGGCTGTAGTGACACCTAAAGGCAAAACAGAGAACCAAGTTTCAAGGAAAAAGTGTCCAGACAAGGAGAACTTCAAGGGGAGCCAGAGAGGAGAAGCTTCAAGGAGTGAAGCCTGTCAGATCAAGGGTTAAAATTTCTGGAGAGCTTATTTGAACTAGAAAGCACCAATCCAGCAAAGTGGTACTAATATAAATTACAAGTTTTAAAGGAAGAGGATGGTGTAAAAAATATGCCTGTAAGGGAAAAATATGTTTAGAGGCATTTCTAGGCAAAATGACCTTGGAAACCACGAGAACCAGGATAGGCATTTTTTTCCCCAGCAAGGTCCACCGACCACTTGCATTGGAACCACAAGGGTGGACCTCTCTGCAGAAACACTGAATCATAATCTCTAGGGAGGATGCTCTGAGGGTCATCATTTCAAACACCACTGCCCTTCAGTAATTCTTATGTATGGAGACCAGGGTACTGCATACAGGTGTTTTTGAAATGAATGAGGGGGTTAAAAGAAAGAGATCAAATGAAGAGATAGGAGAACTGATGGAGAGTTACCCTGAAAAAGCAAAATGGGACCTAGGGCACCAGCAAAAGTATCAGCTTCAAAGAAAAGACTGCACCTGTGTCCGAGGACATCCTGCTCAGTGGCAGAGTTTCATGCTCAGCAGAGCGGCCTTGTGCTCCCACTCTTGGTAATAATATCTTACCGCCTACAGCGACAGCCTTGATGCCAGAGATGGACCAGAGGCTGAAGTCCCGACAGAGGGGAGAGCCCCCAGTGAGGTCCCCAACCCTCCCAGCAGCAGCGGGGAGAGCACAGAAAGCTGGTCCCAGCTCGCCAACGAGGAGGACAACCCAGACGACACAAGTAGCTTTCTGCAGTTCAGTGAGCGATCCATGAGGTACCTGCTCTTCACTTGACTTCCCAGGGAAAGAGGTCTCAACACATATTTCAGAAATGCATTTGAAATCATTCTCTGCAGAGGGTTCCTAATAGAGAGTGCAAAAAGGAAAGTTCCCGCTAGGTCAAGGTGTCTGCCTGTCATATGTGCTGAAAGGTATCTTAATATCCAATAATGGCTTCAATGACCTTGGTCAAGGTTGAGAGTCAGCTGTGTTCCTTTCTCTGCAAGCCCCAGTGAATGCATTCAATGATGACAACTGTGAATTTCTTATTAAGAGCAGCTGTTACACCTGGTGTGGTTGATACTTTCTTTCTGGTTCATTTGTATTTCAGATGCAACCCAGGCTGGGTTTACAGGAGGCAAGTGTTTTCCACACTGTGTTGTGTTGTTTGGCCTGACTGTTCCTCTGCTTTTTCTGCCCTTTTCTCCATTTTTGTTGTGGAAAAACTAGAGAGGAGCTAATCAGAGGTCAGATCTGATTGGACCCCAGGCAGTCAGCAGATACAAACTAAAAATTATCCCTTTATCAGGTAACAAAAGAATCTCCATGTTTCAGCCTGAAGTCTTGTTTGGTACTGGAGACTTTACAGAGAGGCCAGATGAAAATGGGATTCAGATACATCTGGGTGTCTGGTTCCTTGGAAGTTTTTGTTCTGGTAGTTCAGTCTGTTTGGACTTAGAAAAATTTCACAATGCTGAACGACTTGTCTAAAGTTCCAGAAACAATGTTGAGCCCACAAGCCATGAGAATTGGAATCCTTGGACTTTGCAGAAGTTGATAGCATTCATGACTTTCGGCACAAGGTCTGAGTCATCAGATTTCAATCAGTGAATATATTCAGTACCCTCCCCGCAGAACCCAAGATGGGAATCTGAAATGAGGGGACTACAGCTGGTTCCCAAGGGAAGCCTGCCCCCTGGCAACACACCATTATTACCAGGTCTCACCCTTTGGAAAACTTACTTGGAAGAGATGTCATTGGAAAATAGAGAAGGTGTGAGGAAACTCAGTGGGTTTGGTGAAATTCAGTGCCTTCCATTTCGCAAGTACAGACAGAACCTAAAACTTAGCTCGACTCTCCTGTTTCAGTAAATAAGTTTCAGGCTCATAACTTGACCGTGTGTTGGTTGTGCAACCTCTGACGATGGTGCAACCTGCAATCCCTCCCTCTCCGTGACGCACGAGGTAGCAGATGTTGCTGCTTCTCAAAGATTTTAAGATAAAGGAACTATAAAACTTGGCATTCCCCAACTTTGTACTTGTGAATTCTGTAGTTAAAAACATAATAATAATAACAAGGAGCCAGGTGCACATCCTGTGGAATGTCCCTCAGAAAAATCCCCTGAATGGCAAAGGGATAACGTGCACCCACTGGTTTCGGTCACAAGCAGGCAGATGAGTATCCCAGTATCTTCCCCAGCCAGCATTCTCAGATGTATCTTAGCTTCTGTGGGCCTTTTGCTCGCAGGTAAATATCTTTCCTGTAACTAGAATGAGGAAGAAAAATGTCATGCTGATTGTCACCTACTAGGTGTGATCTACCCCGTGTAAGATAACACCACTGCAGAAATGAGACCGCACTGATGGTGGTTGGCTCGAGCCAAAGATGTCTTTTGCTGGGTGTTCTCCTAATCTGGTCAGAAGTAAATATCAATTTAGAAGTCCTAGACACAAAGCAATATAATTCCGGGAACTAAAGGAAGGACCCCTGAGAACAGGAGATTGTCAGTGTGGCCAGGTGGTGCAGACTGGCATTAATATGTAAACTTTTGCTTTGTCAGCAATGGCAACAGCAGTGCCACTAGCAGTCTTGGCATTACGGACCTGGACATTTGTCAGGAAAGCATGCCATCTTCTCCCATGATTAAGTAAGTAGCCACGGAGATGCAGTGATTGTGAGACCACCACCCAGTTCCATCTGGCAATCCATCGTGACCATTCAGGCTGTGCCCAGCCACTGATTTCATGATGTCTGTGCTGCTGTGGTCCCAGGCATGTATGGTTCCATGTCACTGGCGCAAGAACTCAAGCCTGGAATAGCCCTCGCCTGCCATCACCTCCTTTCCGGATTTCAAAGCTGCCCCCTATGATATGATCATTTCTGATAAAGCTCATCCATGTAATTAGAAATATGTCATTTTACCTAATTGGACACTGAGGAGCCAAAATCTATTTAAATTGTACCATGCCAACCAACAAAGACTGTTGTTCAGTATATTATAGTGTGATGGCTTTTCCTTTACTTGTAGACACCTGGGATTATTACTACTAAATGTGCCTAACACCAAGTAGTGCCATGTTGCAGATGGGCCATTCTCAAGCAGTAACTCTGCCCCTGCACCATGAGGACCTTCTAAGGGAGCAAGGGGAAAATGCTCTGAGAGGAGCACAAAATGTGTAACATAAAATATTGGAAGAGTAATATGAGGTCAGGACTACGTCTAGAATTTGTGATTCTTCCAGAAAATTAAATGAATTGCAATTTATTTTTTGACCCTAGTGACTTAGCTTATTATTTGGAGAGCTCTGAAATTTCAGAAAGAAATGAAAATAGAGTATAGGGCAAAACCAGCTCTCTGACCTATTTCCTCAATTACTTCCTATAGCTAAAGCATTTTTTGCTTTATTATATAATCAAGTATCTTGCCCGTGGTGGTACAAAACAAATAGAAAGCTACTCTGGGACAAATTTATTTTTCTCCTTCGGGACACATTTTTTTAGCTGCTGTTTCCATCTTTGTCCACGGTGTGAGCCTCCAACCCCACAGACCGTATGAATCCAGGGAAAACCAAGACCACCACCACCGTAGCAGCGTCACATAGCTTTGTAAGAGCAAAAACTGTACTGACCACCAGTCACTTCACTTAATGTTACCCACGTGGAGGTCTAACAGAAAATCTAGACCCTTAGGAAACTGGCCATCCTTCTATGTAACTATTCATAGAAGGTGTGCACGTAAGAACTGGGCCCTCTCAATATCAGGAATGCAATGGAATGTATCATCCAGATCTTAGCATTAAGATAAAGTGTAAGAGAATCTGCTCCCATACAGAGACAGTTTTAAGAGCCTTGTACTTTAATTTTTAGACAGGATGAAAACATAGGACACCCATGGGCTTCCCCAAGTTGTCAGTTCCTTTTAACTGCTGGGCCATATGTTCTCATTTTGGCAAATATTTGCTGCATCTTCCCGCTGCATTCAAAGCTCCACAATAAATATTCACTATTTGAAAACACCTCAAATATTGAATTTTTTTGTATCTGAGGAGATACTTCAGCTATGAATCTTTAGTTCTAAACCACATCCAGCTTACTACATTCTCCTGATAAAAAGAATAAGAAAAATGTCAACTAATTGAGGTTATTTTGTTGTGCAACTTAAGTTCTGCAGTTCATTGATTGCCTTTTCCCTTATTTCAGATCAAAGAACCACACCCATGTAGAAAAAATATTTTTCTAGGCTAAAATGCAAATTTATGTTAGTGTCATAGTACAGAATAAAAATCATTGTGTCAGGTTGGAAACATGATCCTTTAAATGACAGGCAAAATAAGGAGAGGGATAAACCCTCCATACAAAACTAGTTAACGTGAAGTCTCCTGCACTGCTCCAGCTTCTGAAGGCTAATAGACAGAAGTGGGAGGAGGATGCCTCTCTCAGAGTCTCCCACACCAATTGTCCCTCCTAAAACCATGCGGTCTCTCTGGCCTTTTTGTTTCTTAGGGGTGGAATATTTATGGAAGACCCGTAGCCCTACCTAAAACAGCCACATTGGTATTTTTCTAGCATCACTTCAGTCTATGAAAACAATGAACGTAGAATGAAACTTCAGAAGCTTTTAGATCAATGAAACCCATCGCCTCATCTTCCATTTAGAGCTTACTCTTCCTAAACATTACCAACCATATGCTGTTGTTTTCTCCCCAAGTGAATTAGTAGAAGAAAAGGAGATTCTTAAAGGACAGTCAGAAAAAGGAGAGGGTAAGCCACGTTCCCATAATTTTGGCACACAATTGGCCCGCGCTCCCCCTGTGGAAAGCGCGGTAAGGCTGTGTCGTTGTCTGTGTCCAGAATGTGTCCCTGGAGCACCTGCGGGAGCAGCCAGCCACCAGGGCAGCCTGCTGGTGATCAACTTTGACCTGGAGCCAGAGTGTCCTGACGCTGAGCTTCGAGCCACCCTGCAGTGGATAGCCGCCTCGGAACTTGGGATTCCTACCATCTACTTTAAGAAATCTCAGGAAAACAGAGTTGAAAAGGTATGGTGTTTCCTGTCAGATACCAGTGAAGCCTGTGTTTTTATCGCTGCTGCAAACTCAGTAGATGCCAGGTTAACCCATTTGAATTTGAATTATTGGTTCTTGACCGTTCACCTTAAAATTGTGCCTAGAACTTTGAAGAGTTCCACTACATAAATATAATCATGATTACTTTTTCTTCGACCCTCAGTTTGTCTCAACTCATTGGTGAAGACGACAAAGTAAATTGAGATGGGAACTTTTTCAAAGAGTCTGGCATTTTACGTATCCTTGTTCTAAAACAAACCTCTTCATAACACTCATTTAAATAAAAGGTAGAAGGAAAGGCTCAATATATACTGGAAACAAAAGTGAGGCCATACAGATATTTAAAATAGACTGTGGTATGTTTTAAATATGCCACTGAGAAGACATTTTTAATTTCCTACCAAACAGGCTCGCATGAGGGGGACTTTCTCATTGTCATTCCCCACCTACCAGAAATATAAAACTAGGAAATACATCCTTGGCCAACATCACAATTAATAGCCACTGTCATTCTAATTCCATACCTCTAAGACCTACCAATAACTGTGGTAGAATCTCATTTATTAAGATCAAGGCAAGAATTCATCTGTCTTCAAGCTCAACTGCCCATCATTGGAAAGTGTGCTGAATGGTTATGTTCCCATGTTTATTTTCTACTGCTGTGTAAAAAACTGCCACCGGCTTACTGGCTTACAGTGACAACACTGATATCTGCTATCAGAAGTTCAGGTAGACTGTGCCGTGCTCCCTGCTCAGGGACTTGTGCGGCAGAAACCAAGATGCCAGCCTGGCTTGGCCCTCATCTGGAAACTGTGGGGAGGAACACGCTGACATGTGTTCGGGTTGTCCTAATTCAGCCCCTTGTGGTTGTAGGGCTTCAGTCCTCGGACCCTTGCAGGCTATCAGCCAGGTGCCACCCTCAGCTTCTAAAAGCTGCCCACGTTCCGTATCCTATGGCCCCTCCACACTCTCGTGCTATCAAATGTTTCTTACCTCTGCCACCAGCCAGAGAAAACTCCGCTTTTAAAGGGTTCCCGTGATTAGCTTAGGCTCAGCAGGTGGTCTCCCATTTGTTCAACTCAAAAACTGAAGAACCCTTTTGCCATGTAGGGTAACATGATGGGAGCATAATTCTCTCATCCTACTCATGGCATCAAGCATTAGGGTCGAAAACCTTGGGAGCTGTTTTAGGATCCTGCCTATCACTGCCACCCTGCATTTTTTAAACGATTTACTGTCACAAAGTATCTCCACCTACTCATTGTACTTGTTTCTCAACAATCCCGTGAAAAGAAGAAAATGGACGTTACTGTCCATTGTTATAAATGAGCAAGCAGGATGCTGAGAGGCTGGTCCATGAGAAAGTCCTCAGATAGAGATGGTGGAGCCTCATCCTGGAGCCCTGCTCTCTGCACACATGCCTCTCAACAGTGTGTCTTTCTCAAGCAAAATCACCCTGGAGTTACAATCTACTTTTTAAATGTGTAATTGTACTCTCATACTCACTGTCAAAATCTAGCAGCCTGAAACGAAAGACCCTTTACCATCTTGCCATGCGTATGGCAGTTAGAACAGCTTCCCTATCTCTGCAACTCCAGCCATTAAAACTGGCCACTGGGAAAATCGAGAAGGGGACCAAATTTATTCCCCACACCTTCTCCCACTTCAACCTATCTCCAACCAGTAACTTATATTTCTCTTGGTGCCTGGGATTGCCTACCATTCTACACTACCTGAGTCTAGATACTAGCCTATACTGTGTGTCAAGGTGATGAGTGATTTCTCCCTCTACCTTACCACCCAGCCTGAGCAATGCAAAGGGTGAAGGGAAAGAGCACTCTACATGTGATCCCTCCATCCTGCCATGTACAATCCCAAAGACCCCTTGCCATGGGGGGAAGAACAAGGACATCCTAGGGAAAATACATTCTCAGACTCCTGGAAAAATGAAGAACAGGTTGTTTGCCCACTTCATCCCCAGAGCATCACATGGTGCATTTCAGATGGTCTCTTAATGAAAAAGACTTTCATACAATCCACCGTTTTGAAGAATCAACATAATGGTTTATGTAAAAATAGGCCTTATAATGTCCCATTAGTGAAAACCCAAGGGTTGTATCACTAGCACTTGGATTAGGCAAATTTTACCCTGATGATATTATTTTATGCCTTCTGATTGCCCGTTCTCAAAGAGAATACCTAGCTTTGCTCATTACTGTTTTCCAGAGACAGGAAGTGTCCCACCAGTTTTATCTAGAAAAGCATTAAATGGTGATCCAGTTCATTCCATGTAGCATCAGGATTTTACTTCCAAGTAACAATGTTAAGAACAAAATCTCACTTTTTTCTTTTGGAGTTGGTTGAGACTCTGCGCACTGTGGCTTCTCTGTAAATGGGTACTGTTTGCTGTCTGTGACAGAACTGGTTAAATGAATGAAATGTTAAGCAGAATTTGGACTTTTTAAAATCACTAGTGCCTTCGGAGACCTCATTCTGATTGTTCTGCAGTCAGCCGGGTGACCGGGTGGCCCTAGCGAAGTGGTGTGGAAGAGAGACTGGGGCCTTCACGGATGAGGCCGTGTTGCAAAGAACAGCAGCATCCCCTTAGCTTCTCACCAGCGTGGAGAAGGTTAAGTTCCCAAGTGTCATTTCCCCACCGTCAGTGGAGGATTAAACACCCTTCAGAAATGTACACCTTTAGTCCCTATTTGTGTGAATTCTGATTTTTAGGGAATAAATTAATTTAGCCAACATCTTTCCCTCATGGTATTTCCAACTTACCGACCCTCTGCCTTGTGAAAATACAGGCATAAGCTAACAGGGTCAAGAATATCATGAATGAACACTGAAGCAACTTATGTTTCCCACTGTTGACCTTGGAGTTGGGGAGCACATAATGTCAGCCTGAAACTAATTCCAGTCCTATTTCAACCCAAAAGGCAAATCCTGAACATTCTGGATGCCCAATGTACTGTGACTCCTCTCTGATACGTGAGACATTCGTTTTAAAACTTTCTCTTCCAGTGCATTTTGTCCATTTATTAAAATGCTTAAAAGTCATACATTCAGAATATTTATTAAGCATTCATTGAGCGTGTATAACCTGCCAGGCACTGTTCTAGGTTCTGGGGATACAGAGAACAAAAGAGACAATATTTCCTACCCTCTAGGAGTTCACATTCTAGTTCTAGAAGGGCTCAAGGTAGGGAGAACCTAACCATGAGTGGCTCACATTGTAAACAGCAGCCTTGAAATATGAAGAAAACTTATTCTGGACAAGGGAGATGAAAAACACACCAAAAGAGTACATTTTACACTGAGACCATGAGCCAAATGTACTGAATCACCTGGAGCATTTATTTATAGTTCACATTTCTAGACCCTTCTAGGAGTGCAGCCCCAAAACATGCATTTTTAACAACTTCCCTCAAGTGCAGTGGTTCTGGTGAGCACCAAAGTTTCAGACCACCTGCCACAGGAAGTGTCCTGAAGGACAGGCAGAACTGCAGGTGGCTCAGTTCGCTAAATTCCAGGGCACGATTGCTGGGAGTCCTGACGCCTGGTGATCTAGCACAGCTTGTAAATTTAATTCACAATGACCCTGACACCGGTTCAATTTAATCCAGTTTGAAGGAGACAGAAGAAAGAATTGTGAAAGCAAATGCTTTAAAAAGTTACACCAACTGGCTAATTGTCCTGCTTCTCGGATCCAAGGCATCATTCATTGATCTCTGGCTCTTTCCTTCTGCTTAAACTCAGTGAGCCTGTGTGAACTGCAGGGGCTGGTGACCAGCCTCACAGCAGACCCAGTACCTTTCTCACTTGTCAGACTGCTTCTAGAATTAGCTCCTTTTCTTGGAAGCAGTGCATAGAAGAGGAAAGAGAGGAAACAGTTACATGCTTGCCTTCCCAAGAAACTGGGGGTCAGAAAAGAAATTCACCTCACCTCTAATTTCTCATTCCTTTCCACATGCAAAGTGATGGAAGGAGAATAACAGAGAAAATGTTGATGATATTGATGATTAGCCTAATTTTTTCCAAAACAGTACCCTTAAAGTCTCGGGGTTTTTTTTTTAATTTTTTTTATTTATTGATTTAAGAGAAAGAGAGGAAGGGAGAGGGAGAGAGAAAGAAGGAGAGAAAGAGAGAGAGATTTGTTCAATTTGTTGTTTCCATCAATTGATTCTTGTACGTGCCCTGACCAGGGATTGAACCTGCAGCCTTGGCATATTGAGGCGATGCTGGAACCAACCGTGCTCCTGGCCGGGCAAAGTCTCAGTTTTGAAGGAGTACACAGTTAAGGAAGGAAAAATAAGGAAGAATTAGATTCTGTCTTAGTCGGCTTGGGCTACTATAACAAAATACCATAGACTGAGTGGGTTAGACAACAAACATTTATTTCACACAATTTTGAAGCTGGGAAGTCCAAGAACAAGGGGCCAGGAGATTTAGTCGCTGGGGGGAACCCTCCTCCTAGCTGTGTCCTCACACAGCAGAGAGAGAAGGCTCTGGTGTCCCTTCCTCATCTTATAAGGGTTTGAATCCTACCGTAGGAACTCCATCCTGAAGACCTTATCTAAACCTATTATGCCCCAAAGGTCCCACCTCCCAATACTACCACACTGGTGGTCACGTCTTCAACATATGAACTTCGGAGTGGGATACATTCAGCCCATAATATGTACTGTCTCTTCGCTTATAAACATAAGAAGTGTTCTTGAACTGAATCCTTCAGTCATGATTCTCGAACTCAGTGTGTGCTAGAACCTCCTGGGGAGATTTTAGAGCCCTCGATGCTCCAGCCACTTGAGTCAGAAGAGTTCCCTCCTGGAATGAAACCCAGGCATCGGAGTTTCCCAGAGGTCCCTGATGCTTCCAGGGCGCAGTCACGGCTGAGACCCGCAGCTCTACAAGCCGTATCGCAGGGGCAGCGTGAGAAGCAGCTCACTTGTGCTTAATGACATGGAATTCTGCCTTGGAGCAAAGGAAAGTATTTGCTTTCAGAAAGCTGAAATCTATGCTGAATGTTTCCAAAAACCTGGCACAATTTGCCACAGCTGCCAGAGATTCCACCACGTGATTTGGTAAGCAACCTGATCTGGTAAATGCACCAGAAAATCCAAAAGCCACCTGCAATGTGATACTTTTTTTCAAACGCATCTACCAATGATATACCATCACAGGACGTAAAGTCTTCGTGTTTCCTAAGACAAAACATTTGCTCAGGGAAATGCCAACTGTGACATATATGAAGGGAATCTAATTATTATTGATTCTGACGTGGCAGGAGGAGAACAATCTTGACTTTTATTTTTTCAATTAATTGGAAAGAAAAACCCAGATCCCTGGCATACGCAAGCTGGTTATGAAATTACAAAGGCACAATGAAGAGACAGGATGAAAAATCTAGGATCAGCTGCTATTTAGAATGTGGTCTTAAAAGGCTATGGTAATGAGCTGGAAATGTTCTTTTCTGGCTGCTTCACACAGAAGCTTCATTGTCATCTAGAAGTTTTTGTAAATGAAGGGAGGAAAGTGTGTGACCTTCCCACTCATCAGCCCCACAGATGTTTCAAGGCCTCAGTGTCTGAGATTAAGCCACTGCCTCAGAGCAGGGTATATGTAGTGGGACCAGATCAGTTTTGAAGGCTATGTTATTAGGATATTGGCCTGGACTTAGAAATCATGAGACAGATTCCAGTGTGTGACCATCGCACAAATTATTGGCACAGTGGCCTTGCTGGTGGAGCATTTTGACAACTTCGGGTCAGTCAAACACATAGGGAGACCTTCCTTCAGCAGTTCCCATGTGGATGGGAAACAGTGACGGTGGGCTTCTAGAAAGGTCTGCTGCAGAGGGCCTTCTGGGAAAGGTTCAACAATTATTGGTGTCTTCCCTAGAACTTGGGCTCTCTTTCAGAGCAGGGACTCAGAGACGAAAGTTGGGAGCAAAGTGGTAATCCGGTGAACCAGGATTCACGGAAAGGAAAAAGAAAGGCGCTCAGGCTTATTTTATATTTCTGCGTGTGTTATGTTGGCTGCAGCTTTATAAGGCATGTTAAGGGGGAAGAGATACTCTCACGGGATACGTCTCAACTAAGGCCACTGGTGGCCCTTGAGGGAAAACTTGAGGAATCAACAATCTATGATCTTTCACCATGAGGCCTCGGAAACTTGATGCTCACGCCTTTTGCACTGGGAGCACCTACTTTCTGGATTTCCAGTAAGAGCTGAAAAAGTCTGGTTGATCAAATCATGTGAACATATCCTAGCCTTTCTCCCACTTCCCCTGATGCCTCGTATTTTTACCGCTTGGCCCAATAGAAAACATGCTTCAGACCATTTACACACACCAAGATATAAGTAATGGCTCAAAAACTTCTTTTTATGCATCTCCATAACGCACTAATAGCTGCTGGTAATGTTCCCCTATGTAAGGGGATTTGCATTTTAAGCAAAACCTTAACCTAAAGGATTAAGCTTTCTAAAACTTCAGGAATAGGATAGACAAGAAGGTAGGAGGAATTGTGAAGGGTCCCAGACAATTAAGAGTCTCTGAAGTTTTACGACTGAGGCTGAAGGAGCTGATGGAGCTAACCCTCCATTGCTGTGTAATGAGCAGTGAAGAAAGGTCTTGCTTATCTACCCCCAAAACGCTCACTCTTCATGGCTGGGCCACTGGACGTGTGCCCCACGACCAGCTTTTCTTTTGCTCCTTGCTGGCTACCATGCCCCAGTCTAAGCCCTATTCAGCCTTCACCTAGATCCACGGTCTGCAATGACATCTAACGAGCATCCTATCAATAGAAAATTATTGAGTAAGCAGCCCGAGATATGCATGTTTATTTTTAATTTTACCTGTGCAAATATATTACATAAAACTCAAGAATATGTACTTAGACAAGGCTCATCGGTAATGATTCTGGATGTCACTCCATATACCAAATAGTCTTCCTGATCATCTTGAATTTATTTGACTTACATTTGAACATTCATTCCTTCCATCACTCAGCAAATACTTATTGAGTACCTATTAAGTACAGGCACGAGATATTACGAGATGGCTAAGATATTGTTCTTCCCTGGGAGATTGCTAACTATAACATAGTTGCCATCAGCCTCCCATCTGTCTTTCTTTTTATATCACCCTAAAACTCTCTGAGATGATGTTTATATGTCTGTGCATTAAAAGTTAAGTATTTCATTTCCGAGCCTAGAAAACAGCTTTATTCTGATCCAGCCAACACAAAGCGAGCGAGTAGAATAAAGTGCTGATTTCCATCACTCTGCAAAGAGTCGGTGCCATCACAGCTGTGGGAGGAAACGGATGCCACGATAGCTCTTTGGAAGATGACTTCATGGTGACTGAAATGAATGAACAAATTCAAGCTGGAGAGAAGGAAAAAGACAGCTAGACATTAGCATTTCAGTCTCTGGCTGATCTTAAAAATCTGGGACACAAAAGGAGCAGAGCAAAAAAAAAAATCCTAGAAAGAAACAGTGAAGAAATAGTCACTAAACCGCCACCTTCTGACTGGGCTGTTCTTCCTCCTAAGGCCGGATCCCATCTGCAGCCAAACTTTTCTCCCACTGCTCCAAGCAGATATCAAGGCCGCATTCTCCTGCCACCTGAACGCAGCCTGGTGCTGGGGTAGACGTAACACTGGACTGGAGCGTTAGAAAACCAAACGTCATATTACCACCTTTTATCTCTCTAGCCCTCAATTTTTTCACCTGCTAATGCCTACTTCACAGGGTACCGACAGAATTTTATGAGATTGCATGCATGAAAGTACTTCCTACAGATTTGGGCTCTTAATAATGGTTACTTTTTTTTTAAGCATCTTACTAAATAGTTTGAGAGGTCTTCAGGCTGTGCTCCATCCCAAAGTATTCAATATCATGCAAGGAGCGATCTATAACAATTTCCCCATCTTCCGACACTTCAGCTCACAATTTTCCTGCAGCCGAACACTTCTCAATTGTGGTCATTTGAAGCTAGGAGAAATACGGGCGCTTCCTCGAGCTTTCCTTTTCCTGTTGCCATGGAAAGCCAGCCTCTCCTAGGGCTTGATGATGGGGGAAGGGCCTTTCCCTGGTGGAATGAGGAATCAGTAGGGGACTCAACACAAAAGTTTAGCACTTGGTTTATTTGGTCTAAATATATATATATCTAATAAGGGATTATTTGTGACACATGGAGCCATACTATACCATCCAGTTAGAGAAAGTCTATTCCAGAACAAGTCAGACCAGAGGAAACTGTTTAAATATTGAAAAAAAAAAAAAAAGAGTCTTGAAAGAAAAATTTCATCCAGTCTCTCTCATCAGTGAATGGCAACCGCTGTGAGAAAGATTCCAGCTCAATTGAAAGAACTCTCCAATGAGCTGAACTGTCTAGAAAGAAAGTAGACTGTCTTGGAAAAGAGTATCATGTCACCAAAGACATTCAAAAATAGCCTGGAGAGCTGTTGGCTTTGAAAGAGCGGTTGAGTAAGATGACTTTGAGGATCCTCTGTGGTGTGCGACTTCTAACTCAGTGCTTTCCTTTAGTTTCTAGATGTCGTGCAGCTGGTTCATCAGAAGTCCTGGAAAGTGGGGGACATCTTCCACGCCGTCGTTCAGTTCTGCAAAATGCACGAGGAGCAGAAAGATGGGACCCCGAGTCTCTTCGACTGGCTGCTGGAACTGGGATAAGGCAGCTGCGCCCTGTACAGGATTCCTCTCCTTTATTCCAGTTTAGATTATATTGATTTGCTCTAAACGCTCCAACCTTTCTCAAACATTACATCACATTAGCAGAGCTACAAAAAAATCTGTTCAAGGCTACCACCCACGGAATAAACCTGAGGAAAGGAAAATACAGACCTGCACAAATCAATACAGTGTATGGGTGAATTTGAAAGAGTCTGTATTCCAGTGGCTGGGAAAACAGGAACGTTACTGGGCCTCCAGTTAAAAGCTTGTAACTAGGCCTAAATTCTAAGAAAGCTGCTGTTGCATATTTTTAATAATATAAAATGTGTAAAATCACCAACTAGGTGAATCAACTGGAAACAAAGTTATTGGCCAACACAATTTTGTAAACTATGCTGTAACCTTTACGTTACTTTTCTTAGCAGTAATTACAGGGGTGTCAGCCCAGGGCAGCACTTCAAATATGGGTGGGAAATTTCCAGAACTTTGACATTAAAAAAATTTTCATTTTCAGACTAATGTCAGTAGATATCAACAGAAATGTAAGAGTATCATCAATGTCTTCTAATGAGGTTTTCTTCATTTATTTACTGCAACTCACTAAAAATATTCCGCACCTCCCCAACAATATCTGGATTCCTAAGTAATCAGAAAACTGTTGGTGTTCAGCCGAGAAAGAGAAAGATCAGAGAGCGTCCTGTTTCCATCCCTATATTAGTTGGCTAACATGGTTACAGAATTCTTACCCTAAGGGAAAGCTTTCTACAAAAAAATAGGAAAGAAAGAAAGAAAGAAAGAAAGAAAGAAAGAAAGAAAGAAAGAAAAGATCTTTTGAGATAAAGCCTGCTTTTGTATAAAATATAAACTTTCATTCTATTATTATTGTAAATCATGAAGAGATTATCTTAAATAATATATTGAGTTATTTTAGAGAATCATAAAATCTGAAGAGGTTGTTGTCTTAAGTTACAAACCGGTACTCAAGGTCAGCGGTTCCCTTGTAGATGTGTGGGTGCGTACCTGCCTGTACACAAACCTGCTACTCAGATGACAATCAGACTGACGGATGGAGGGTTTGAGATAATGAGTTAGGCTCACAGACTCTTCCTGATTTAAAGATATGGCATTTAATTTGGGAAAAAGAAAACCTTATTACAGTTAAGGATTTTAATAACAGAGATTTAGTCTTTCGGAAAATGAAAGTATGTAACTTCTCCCTAATGAGCCTCCTTTCCTTTCAACTAAATGAGCTACACTGGCATTTATTTTCCTGATCAAAGGAAATGTTTATTGAAGATTTCCTGGAATACTCTGTCTTTACACTTTTTTTTAAAGATTGTGAAGTAATTCGAAATGGGAGCAAGGCCCCACACCAGCCATGCTGGCCTTAGGCATCATCTGTAACTTGAAACGTCAAGAAAGCTGCCTCATAAGCCACAATTCCCTTCTCACCACCCACCCCAGGGATCCTTCCCACTGCTCATTAGGCATTGGCTACATAAATAGTCCAAATTTAGGTTATTCATGCAACTTGACACATTAATCAAATGTTAAATTTTAAAATTTATCCACCATCTCAAGCTGAAAATTCTTTGTGCTATTAAATGAAAAAGGATCTATTTATTTTTTACACAATCTCAGAATACCGTGTGTACTTTTGCTGTGCTTTAATGAATGTTTACTTATCCTACAAAGCACAAATATTGGATTGTAACACTGTGGTGAAGTTGTATATGTTGTACTTAATGTTGCAAACTAACCAATAAATCTTTGTTGCCAAATCATTGATCTTTTTTTTCTCCAGGAGCTTAAGTGTCTCGAAGAAAAAGTCATAGTGTGATTGGATGAAGATAGGTATATCCCTTGCTGTTCCTCTGTCAGGTTTCAAATAAGCAAGTGTTCTTTGATTAAATTTGTTAGGACCAGTGATGCTCTTGTCAATCAGAGTTTCTCAACCTTGGCGCTATTGACATTAGGGGCTGGATAAGCCTCTGTCACAGGACATTGTCCTGCACACTGTAGCATGTTTAGCAGCACCCCTGGTTCCTACCCACTAGATGGCAGTAATCACTTCCTCCCAGTTACGACAACCAAACAGGTCTCCCAGCATGGCCAACGGTCCCCGGGGGAGCAGCAGGGCCACCGGTTGAGGGCCACCGGTACAAATAATGCATTGAAGGGGTGGAGCCTGGGGCTCTAGGAGACATCAGGGTAGAGGAGGAGGAGCCTGTGCCCTCTATTCTGGGGAACCCCAGCAGGAGCCTGAAAACCAAACATTGTCCTCCTCAGCCACCCAAGACCCAGGGACTCTGAACTGTACTGCAAGCCAGAGAGAGAAAAGAAAAAGCCACAAGAGAAACAAGTAGTCTCCACGCCTGGAAACTAGAGGTAAATTCATTGGACTTAGAGGTAAATGCTCTTTGAATTCAGAAAATAAATTATTAGAATTTATGCAAATAAGGCATGGAGACTGCTGGGCACTTTATTCAGTAATAAAAAGGTATGAATATGCTTATATAAAGAAGAAGTCTCAAGTCAGCCAGAGTATAAAGTCAAATAAAAACAAACTCTGGACATTGGCAAGGAGGGACTTTATTTGAAAGGATTATTACAAGAGGGGAAAAGGGACTCTTGCGATGGGGGTAGGGAATATTGCAATAGGGAGAATGCTCCAGCTGAGAGATCTTCAAGTGACTCAGAAGTTAGGCACAAAGGGGTTTATTTTCTATGGAGGAGTAAACAAGACTGGAAAGAACCTGTGCAGAGAGTAGGATGGATAAGGTCAGCCAGTGGGAGGTAGCATGACAGAACAAATCAGCCTATTCTCAGGAGGGGCTCCTTCAGGAGGGGCTGGATCAGACTGAGGATGGGGCAAAGTTTAGGGGCCTGGACAATGAAGTTAGAAGAGTCACACTCCCTGATATCAAACTATACTATAAGGCTGTCGTCATCAAAATAGCATGGTACTGGCATAAAAATAGACACAAAGATCAATGGAAAAGAACAGAGAGCCCAGAAATAAATGAATGCCTATATATAATCAACTAATCTATGACAAAAGGAGTCAAGAATATACAATGGGATAAAGATAGTATGATAAATAATGCTGAGGAAACTGGATGCATACATGCAAAGAAATGAAACTAGACTACCTTCTTATACTATACACAAGAATAAACCCAAAATGGATTAAAGATTTAAATGTAAGACTCAAAACCACAAAACTACTAGAAAAAAAACAGCAGCAATAAACTCTCTAAAATTCCTCTTAGTAATATTTTTTCTGATATATCACCTTAAACAAGGGAAACAGAAGAAAAAATAAACAAATGGAACTACATCAAACTAAAAAGGTTTTCCACACAAAGAAAACCACCAACGAAATGAAAAGATAGCCTCCTGGGTGGGAGAAGATATTCACCAATGATATATTATGATAAGGGGTTAACATGTAAACTTTTTGAAGGACTCATATCTTAACACCAAAAACACAAACAATTCAATTAAAAATAGGCAGAGTACCTAAATAGACATTTCTCTTAAGAGAACATACAGATGGCCAATAGCTTATAAAAAGATGCTCAATCTCAGTAATCATCAGGTAAATGTAAATTAAAACCACAATGATATATCACTTCACATCTGTCAGAATGGATAATAAAAAATACACACAAGTACCAACAACAAGTGTTGGTGGCAGAGATGTGGAGAAAAGGACACCCTCGTGTACTGTTGGTGGGAATACAGATTAGTGCAGCCACTATGGAACACAGTATGAATTTTCCTCAAACAATTAAATTGAACTATCTTATGACCCAGCAATTTTTGGGGGGTATGTAGGTGAAGAAGTCCAAAACACTAATTCAAAAAGATATATGCACCCCTATGTTTATTTCAGTGTTATTTACAATAGCCAACATATGGAAGAAGCAACCTAATTCAATAAATTGTTTATTTAAAAACTGATGGTACATATATACAATGGAATATTACTTGGCTATGAAAAACAATGAAATCTTACCATTTGCAACAATGAGGATGGACCTCAAGAGTATTATGCCAAGTGAAATAAGTCAGACAAAGAAAGACAAAAACCATATGATTTCACTTCTACGTGGGGTCTAAAGAACAAAGTAAACTGATTCATAGATACAGAGAATAGACTGATGGCTGCCAGATTGCAGGTGGGGTGGGAGCTGGGTGAAAGGTGAAATGATTAAGAAATACTAATCAGCAGTTACAAAGTAGTCAATAGGAATATAAAGTACAGCATAGGAAATAGAGTCAATAATATTATAATAACTATTTATAGTGCCAGGTGGATTATCAGCATTATCAGGGTAAAAACTTTCTAAATTGTATAACTATCTAACCACTATGCTGAACACTAAAACCTGAAACTACTATAAACTAATATTGAATATCAACTCTAAGTGGAAAATTAAAAAATGAGATTAAGTGCAGGGATAGAATAGAAAAAGCAGTGGCTTAGAGTCTCGCCTGCATGTTTCCTCCAGTCCATTACTAAAGGTTTTGAACTGTTTTACTACAACAAATAAAGTATATCATTTGGATAATGTGGTCTCTGAGATCACTTCCAACTGGGATGTTCTACAAATTGCAGTTCGGCAGAGAAGGTAAAGGCGATGTGGACATGAGGAGCAAAGCAACTGTGTGGAATTTGTTGTCTTGGGAAAATAAAGATAAGAGTGACCTTCTATTAAACACTGAGCAGCAGTTTGTTTCTTTACTCCCTCAGTGTGAGGAACAAGAGCAAGAAAATCAAGTTTAGAGCAATTTTGGATAAAGAGGAGAAAAAAAGTTTCAGGCTCTTCAGACACACACACACACACACAATGTATGATAGCTGTAATTGTTAATATTTGCATGGCATAGGCTCTTTGGAAAATCTGAGCAAACTTGAACACAGAATCCAGGGATTATCTGTACAGTTTCGAGGGGACCGTCCCTGCCATTCTCGTTGCCATGCTCTAGATCCCACATCTCCAGAGAGGAGAGCCCATGTCCTCTTCACATGCTATCACTTTCCACATCCTCCCTCTGGCACCTAATCTGCCTTGGTACACAATGGATCTTTGACACGTATTTGTTTAAAAACAAAACCCACCCCCTTAGAGTTCATGTGTTTATGAGGAAAAAATGTCAAAAAGGTCAGATTCTATCCTGAAACAATGCTATTTTAAAGGAATTTTTGCATAGAACATGCTCTCATCAAAGAGAGAGTCGGAGGAGGAAAGTAAGAAGGAAGGGAAGGAGGGAGGGAGACGGGGAGGGAGGGAAGGAAAGAAGGAAGGAGGAAGGGAGGGAAGGAAGGAAGGAAGGGAGAAAGAGAAAGAAAGAGGAAGGAAGGAAGAAGAGGGAGGAAGGGAGATTGAAAGAGGAAGGGAAGAAAGGGAAAGATGGAGAAAAAATGAAGAAATCTATGTGACTCTTCAAGAAATACACTACTTTTAAAGTAAGAAAATTCTAAATGCACCAGAAGTCCAGAGTTGAGTTTATAAGACATACGCCATGGCTAATACATGACAAGACAAATGTCCACATTGACTGCTTCATGCTACAGCAAAAGCCTTGAGCCCCATTCAAGGCTCCTAAGCAGGCGTCCACTCAACAGCAAAAGATTCTTCCAGTTTCCTCAAAGGCTCAGGGGTGAGGTCCTTATGTGCAGCCTCAACCCAGCCACATAGATTTGTTCCTCCTTCATCTAGATTTGCTGAAAACAAAGGAAACAGTTTTAACTATCTGCTACTGAAAGCAAATGAGATATTTTACTTTTAATTAAAAATTACAATGGTTTGGATAGTAAATTTAATGTTATTTCTTTTACCGTAATAAAAAAAAAAGTCATGCAAAAATGCACCAGCTACAACAGAACTCCCACATGTACCTCTAAAGAAATAAGAAGCCACAAATTTTTTAAACAGCCTGCTAGTATCCTGCTAACATGAAGGCACAGGCCTTTGGTAGGCAACTCACAGAAAAGAGACCTTAGGAAAGGAATTGCATGCCTGGCATTCTGATAGGCATTCATATTTAGCCATTCATCCAACAAACATGTATTTGGCACCAGTCTTGACAAGTACCATTCTAAATGATAGGAAAAAATGCGAAAGAGAAGGTCCTTGGCATTTTGGAATTTCCATTCTCATGAGGATGACAAATGCTGAGCCATAATAAAGAGACATCATATAAAATAAATTTAATTGGGCACGTAGCAGGGAGAGGCGGAAAGAGTGATGGAAAACATTACTTAAGCTCGTGCCTAACTCCAGCAGTTTCAAGTTGCTCTTTAGGTAAATGTGAAAGTTTTTGAAGTCAAAAATTATCACTTGAAATGGCCCCTGACCATTAATTATATAAATGTGTGATTTGGGTACTAAGCAAAGAGAGAATGACAAAGTCAGCTATTATTCACACTTTAGCCACAAAGAGAAGCAAGGTGGCTTGTTGCCATGGCAACATTGACTGGCACCTACTAGGCAATGGTGAAAACATGGCTTGAAGGATTAACTCTACTCTGAAGGACAGAAGTGTGCGAGGAGCCAATATAAACTTAGTCTTCGAGCAGTGTTATTTCTCACCCTCCAGCCAGCCCCATCTCTTGAGCTATGTATTTTTCCACCCTTGGCTAAGATTCCAATACGTTTCCTCACGGCCTTTTCTGAACTTTTTCAGCTCTTGCTGTCCCCACAGGTTGCATGTACTTGCCCTGCAGGAGCAAAAGGGTTGATGACACAGGAGCTCGCTGTTGCCTAAGGCGTGGAGTCGTGTCTTTTATAAAGTCAAGGTCAACAATTCCTGAAAGAAAGTAAAGTTTCCTGACTTAGCAAGGGGCGTGGGCAAGCCCTTGAGTTGGAAGATGTGATGTCAGCGAATGAGTATGTGACAGAAGCCCAAGCATGGTCCAATTCTTAAGATTCTGGAAATAGAGGACAGCCTCGGCACAACGCTGCCCGGTGTCAGTTAGCCAACATTTTGCTACTGATCTCTCCCTCTGTGCTCCTTGTTCGGGCCCACGTAGTTCACTTGAGTGTGGAACAAATTACGGTCTCGATTTTGCAGGTAAGGCAATTGAGATTCAGAGGTGTGAAGGGACCTCATGAAGGTATCAAAGAATAATAGTAACAGCAGCTAACGTCTACTCAGCAGTGGCTATATTTGCCAGACACTATTTTCAGTGCTTTACATATATGGACTTATTTAATCTCCACAACAGCCTTATGAAGTAAGTGTCATTATTACCATTTTATTATTGAAGAATCTGGAGCATGGTGAAAGTAAGTAACTTGTTTAAGGTGACAGAACTGGAAATAGGGCAGGATTTACCCTGGTCGGATTAACTCCAGAGCCTGCACTCTTAATTTCTGCCGCAAGGTTTTTTTTATTTTGTTTTGTTTTAAGATTTTATTTATTTATTTTTAGAGTGAGAGGAAAGGAGGGAGGAAGAGCAGGAGAGAAACATCAATGTGTGGTTGCCTCTCATGTGTCCCTTGCTGGGAAACTGGCCTGCAACCCAGGCATGTGCCCTGCCTGGGAATCGAACCAGTGACCCTTTGGTTCACAGCCTGCACTCAATCCACTGAGCCACACCAGCCAGGGCTGCAGCAAGGCTTTAAACTGACATAAATTGGAGGCAAGAGAGATGAGAGAAGTCAAAAGATAGACAATTCAGAAAGCAAAAGAAAGAGTCACAAGCCACGAATCATCCTTTATCAGTTCTATCATGTTTTCTCAGCTACCATTCCTGTCCCAAAATAGAGAGAGAGAGCAGTGAACACAACTCCATGTTACTTACTTGACACTGTCAGCAATTAAGGCTGGGAAAAACGGAGCTGATGACAAATTAGAGACTGGTTTCACGATTTGAGCACCTCCATGCCAGGAGATGATACTCCTAGGTCGATCACATAAACTGCAAATACTTCCTTTCAATGCACAAAATGTCAAGATGCCCTGAGTCTCATAACATGAATCAATATAGGTGATGCTTCCCTACATGTTAAAACTGCAATAAAACTTTCTTCTTAAATCACAGAGAAAAAATTATTTGGTTTCTCTCCTAATGCTTTCTAAATCCCTGTTAATATGTTATATTTAACTTTTTAAAATGCCATATTATAGTAAACATTCTTAACAATGTTGTGCTATTTACCTGTTCAAAGTAAAAGTTAAACAGCACACTAAAGAGCTGCTTCAGCATGTAAGGACTGAATATCACAAACACACTGGAGATGACTTTTAAATTCTGTTTTTAGAGCTTGACTCCAGAAGGCAGCAAGGAAAAAAGCAAGATTTAAAAGAAAGTAGTTTCAAAATAACGAACACCAAGGTTGACTCCTGGCGGGAGGCAGAGGTATCTCCCTCTGAGGCAGGCCACTGAGCGGGGAGGGAGGACGGCAGGACCACAGCACATAGGCCTGTTGGTCAGCAATCACAAGCTGGAAGTGATACCTGTCCTTCTCCGATACTGGCCTGGGTGACTTCCCCTGGCTGTGAGTAATAAAGAAGGAATTGATCACACTGCCAAGGGCCACATGGGTCACTGCCAAGATGCAAAGAGATATGGTTATCACATGGGCTGACCCCCCATGTAGTGGAGAGTCTTGGTGCCCTCGTCAGCAGTACCCTTCTCCCTCTTTTCCTTACCTGATTTTATGTGGGAATCCACCATCCTCCATATAACCCATGTGATGCAGGAGAAGCTGATGCCATCCCAGGGCCCAGGATGGATGCAGGCTGGATGAAGTTCATCAGAGCCCAGCCTTCCCTTATCGGAACACTTACTGGTCCAGGGATGGACATGGGACTTAAACTGGCCCAAACTGAAGGGAAGGGAGGGCATGGAAGATTCAAGAGTGAACTCCCTCTCTCCCTCCCTCCCTTTCCCTGTAGCTGGCAGCCAGCGTGCAAATGTAAATGGTTTATTAAACAACCTTAGTTACACAAGAAAAGCAAAAACATGATGCATTTTTAACTTTCTTTAATGACTTGCCCAACTGTGTTTTGCCAGATTTCTTTCTGTGACCCTATGATATATCTAGGGCAGATCTCAAGGTTTCTGATCACTTTCATTACTTAGATCTCCAGCGAATCTAATCCAGTTTATAGCCTGGCTCTTGTGTGCAGTTCAAAGCTATCGTTTTCTTTCCCTAAGCCCTAGCCAGGTTTCGGCCTGAGCGCTCAGATCGGGAAGAGGCAGTGCGCCTGCTCTTCTTGTTCCTCCTCCCCTAGTTTCTCTGCTTCTACCCCATCAGCGTTGGGCATTGGAGGAAGGGAAGGGAAGCCAGGCAAGTGTTAATATCTTTACCTAGAAGTGCAATCGCAACTCTCTGTTGAACACAATTATATTCTAGCTAATGCCACCCTTGGAGCAGGAACCCAAACATCTGCTCTCCCAAGGGGTCACTCTTAACATTTCTCTGAAATGGGAGAGGAAACTCCAGCTCCACCTTTATCTCTTTTTCTTGCAGCCAACGAGCCAATCCCATTTCCTTCCCAACCTCTCTCCCTGCCCACCCTGTTTAAGCTTCCTGTTCTTAGTTCCCAATACCCAATAGGCAACCCTTTGGGACAGGTACCAACACGCAGCTCGAGCCCAGTCACCTATCACCATGTCCATGGTAAACTTAGATGCTCATCATGCTGAGAATCTTATCTGCAGCAAAGCTGTCCCTCCTTCCCCATCATCTCAGCTGGGTCTTCTTTCTGGAATTTTCTTTCCCACTCAGATGTGCTTAAAGTAAAATCATCAAGTCTCTTGTCTAACCAGGAAACCAGTCACAACAGGAAGTAAAGCAGAATCCCATTCTTATGGGGTGACATGGTGTTACCCCATAAGAATTCAAGGAGATTTCAAGGAGAGGGAAGGAAAAACACCTTCCTCCCCAAGGAGGAGAAGAAAAAAATCACAGGTTCATTACTCAGTGGTCATGCAGCTGGGAGCAAAGGGTGATGGCTGACATGTTAAGGAGTACATATCTGAAGCAGTACTCTTCCCATTTTTACAGGTCAATTTTGGGCGGAGAAACAGGGACAACCGAGAGAATGGATTTCAAAATTGGCCAGATAAATAAGAGATGACCCTTATTTTCCTTCCCCCTCCCTTCCACACCAACCTGTTGGAACTACTGAAACCAAGAAAGCAGGACCAGCTACATAATGTGCAGGCTTCAGTACAAAGTAGGAAACAACGCTTCCTATTAAAAAATCATTATCAGTTCCAAGATGGAGACAGCAGAGCATTAAACCAAATGCGAGGCCGGAGTGTGAGGGCCTGACTGTGTGACCGCACAGCTGGCACTCCCCAGGGGCCCACAAGGCAGAGCTGAGGACGCTGGTGAGGCTTAAGATCTCAAGTTCATCTTGTGAGGCTTCCAACTTCCCCAGCACCCCTTCCTTCCTTTTTATTTCTCCCTTTCGGAATGGGAGGGTTCCTCCTATGCCTGCCCCACCACCGTACTTCGGAAGCATGTAGCCTATTGGTCACAGGTGGAAAGAAATCTTGCCTCCAGATGTTTCTTACCTCTAGGCTCACCCACGTCTTATTTAGATGAGGTTTAGATAAGACTTTGCACTTGAGACTTTAGAGTTGGTGCTGGAATGAGAAGATTTTATAGCTGTGGGGATGAAATAAACGTATTTTTTGTGTGAGGACACAAATTGGTGGGAGGCAGAACGTTGTGGGCTGAATATTCCTCCACAAATTTGTATACTGAAGCCTAAATCCCCAAGGTGATGGCGTTTGGAGGTGGGACCCTTGGGACATACTTAGGTCAAAGGATAGATCACTCATGAATGGGATCAGTGTTCTCACAGAGACATGAGAGAGCTAACCATAATCTCTCTCTGATCTCTGCCCTGTGAGGCTAGGAAGAGATGGCCGTCTACAAACCAGGAAGCAGGACCCACCAGATGATAGATCCGCTGGTACCTTGATCTTGGACTCCCCCAGCCTCAGAACTGAGAGAAACAGGTGCTTATTGTTTAATCCACCCAGTCTACGGTAGCGTGGACTGCTATAGGCCAACTCCAGGGAACCTTGATGCCTTTCATCTGCATTTCCATCCTCACCCACATTCTGAGACAGGGAGATGGTACTGGACAGGAACACAGTTATAATGAGATAGCTTCAGGGCTCAGGTGGAGAACAGTAACTTTGAGGATCCATGTGAACCGTACCTTAAAACTCAAGTCAGATTTGGAAAAGCAGAAATGCAAGAAGTGTAAGGAATATAATTCTAAGCAAAAGGAAGAGTGTAGGTGATGGAATGGGGTCTCAAAGCCAAAACAATGTTAGACAGAGCATGAAAAAATAGGAGAGCTTATTTTCCGAAATGTGGAAGACTTTGAATGTATAACTAATATGCGGAGTCCATCCAAGCAATGTGGTGTTTTATGCGCATTTGTTTTAAAAGTAGTTTACTAATATTTTCTATCATTCTAGTATTCTGAGCATAGGCAAACAATTGCTGTATTTCCAGTTGTGCGGAGTAGCTTAAAATATAACGCCAGTTCTGTGTTTCAAGCCATACTCTAAACAGGTGAGAGGCATCTATTTCTGCTTTATTCACGATAGAAAATGGCAGCAGCCGAAGCAGGGCTGAACTTGGGATGGGGCAGTCTAGACTTGAGTGTCATTTGACACTGACCATCTGTGTATCTTTGGAAACATCATTAACCGTTCTGACCCTCAGTTTATTGCCTATGAAACGAGCATTAATATACCTTCATTACAGGGTTGTAAGTATTAAATTTGACAACATTCATAAACATGTTTTGTAAGCAGCCAGACACTAACCAAGGTACAGTGTCAATGTGATTCCTGAATCCTTGACTCTGTTTTGGAAAGGTCATTCCAATTGATCCCTGCTTGATAAATGCCATATGAGTCTGCAGAGGCAGAGTTAAAGCAGGCTGAAGTATTTATATAGATTTAGTTTTCAGCTGAGCAAAGCATATTTTTGACAGGTGATCCTCAGGGGAAGCTTTCAAGTGTCAAGTTTATGGACCAATGAACAGAACATATAATAGGGGATAGTCAACTTTAGCTTCAAGTAGAGTTGCTAAAACCCTGGAGAACATAAAAAAAATTTTAATAAAACTTTTATATAATGCTTCTATATTCTCTATAGTTTCCCAGTGTCATATCTCAGCTCCCTAAAAATATAAGTTTCTATTTTATTTTGAAAAAGCATCAATACTAAACAATTATATAATCACTTTTCAGTGCATTATAATTACAGTCTGCTTCCCATGTTTTCAGTGGTCAGATTATGGATATTATTTACCCCAGCCATAATAGTTCCTACTATTTCCCAAAAAAAATGATCCATGACCTTAAAAAACCTTACACAAGCTGTTTTCTCTGCCTGAAATATATATTTCCTATTATGAGCACTTGATGGAGGCTCTTCTTGCCTCTATTTGTCCCATCCCGATGACTTCCAACTTTCATCCTTGTGTCTGCTCACTGATAGGGAAACCAATACCTTCCCAGCCTTCAGGGGTCAGCACACACTTTAGGCTTAACCAATCAACATTTCTATTTCATTGGCCACAGAGGTTGATTTGGGGCTGGACATACGACTGAGCCTAGGGAGTAATGAAAGGGTTGACTGACCACTGTGTTCTAACTAAACATATCTGTCAGAATGAAAGGGCTTATTTATTTATTTTTATTTCCATTTCCTACCTTGTTCATTGAGTGTTTGTGGTATTGCACATGGCCCTACTGAGTTGGTTTCCTGAAACTAAAATGTATTTCTTCATGAATATTGGAAAGATCGTTCTGACAAGCTTTTAAAAAGTTTAATTGATTTTGGAGCTAAGCAGTCAAGAAATTGATTAAATATCTCTCCAAAGAATTATCTTGTTATCTTTCTGTGGAATGAAATGCACTTAAGCCTAGCATCTCTTCTGTAAAAACTGATTAGCCTTTAGCATAATATTCTCCTGTTCCATCCATGGTAAATGAAACAAGCCAGTTGGTGAAAGACAAATACCATATGATCTCACCTATAACAGGAATCTAGTGAACAAAATAAACTAATGAACAAAAGAGAACCACAGGCATGAACAGACTAAAAGTGATCATAGGGGAGGGAGAGGAGGATGATGGTGGAAAGAAGGGGAAGGGACTAGACAAAGAACACATGTGAATGACCCACAGACACAGACAACAATGTAGGAATTAATTCTGGGAATGGGGGGTGGGGTGGGCAGAGGAAGGCAAAGGGGGAAAAATTGGGACAACTGTAGTAGAATAACAATAAAAAAATGATTTAAAAAACTGATTAGCCTGCTCTGGATGGTGTAGCTCAGTGGATCAAGCATGGGTTTGTGAACCAAAGGGCTACCGGTTCGATTCCCAGTCAGGGCACGTGCCTGGGTTGAGGGCCAGGTCCCCAGCTGGAGAAACGTGATGGGCAACCGCACATTGATGTTTCTCTCCCTCTCTTTCCCTTCTCCCCTCTCTAAAAAATTAATTAATTAATTAATTAATTAATCTTTAAAAAAACTGATTAGCCCTATAAATCTATTATAATAGATGCCATAATACAGCACCATGGAAAATTATATCAAACCATCTTAAGTCACTGCAGTAATTCATCCCTCTGAGAGTTGTCCTTAGTTTATATACAGCTTTTACAGCTTTGATAAGGTAACTTTTAATGAATGGCCATAGGTTATTAAACACTCATTCAATTAAACAGCGGATACGTCCCCTGCATTTGAATCTGAGTGGAGAGTGGACATCTTCACACAAAAGTGTTTGGTGGAAGTGACGCTACATGATTTCTGAGGCTGGATAATTAAATTTCATGCATGTTCTGCCTGGTGCTCTTGGGTACTCATTATGAGGGAATGAAGCTACTGTATAAAAACTCAGATGTGACTGAAACTATCATGCTGGAGAGACCACGTGTAAGCTTTCCACGTATCATGGAGCAAAGACAAGCCATCCCCGGTGTGTCTGATCTAAATGCCCAAACCACAGAATTTTCTAGCATAATAAAACTGCTTTGTACCACTCAGTCACTTGTTATAGAGCCTCGTAATAGGAAGGTTTGCCTTTGTTCCTCTTCAAAATAGACTTTAAGATTTTCCTACAATGTGTTTCATCTACTGTGTGTCCAAATACCCCTTTTGAGGGGTTATGTTTAGGATTCAATAAGCTTCTCGAATTTCTGATTGGTGTCTTAAACAGTCCTGGAAAATTCTCAGCCATCATAGTTCTTGTACCATTCTCTCTCTCCTTTCTTTCCCTGTCTCCAATTAAACATTTTAGACATTTACACCATGTCTTCCGTTTCTTACCCACTCTTCTAGTATCTCTCTATGCTAGGTAATTTCTTCTTCCCTATCCCCAAGTTTATAAATTTTCTTCAGCTAAGTCTTCTGTTAAACCCATCCACTGTGCTTACATTTCTGTAACTGTTTTTCAGTTGTAGTTATATTTGTTTTTTTATCTCTATGCCACTATTTATAATTTCCTATTCCCTACAGATATTTTCAAGTTTAATTTTTTAAAAAATATTTTGTCACACATAATAAGCACAGTCATTTTATAGTTTTTGCTTGATAATTCCTAGGTGTGGAGTCACAGTGGGTCTATTTCTACTGTCTGTTGTTCCGCTGGTTCTCACGCACGTCTCAACGCACCCCTGGACATCTGGCGTCTTTGACAGCATGCGAGGCATTCCACCTTAGAACTATGACAACAAAAACTTTTCCTAGAGAACATTTTTTTGCTTGCTTCTGCCAGATCAACATCCGAGAAGTTTTTCAGACTAGACTGCCTCATTCCGTGTTTTATCTAGTTCTCTTTCTTTCCTTGGAGGTTTAGTTCAAACTAGCTAGCTCACCATTACCTGAAGCATAAATTCAGAAGATGGTACATTAATAAGGCCAATGCTTCTCAAACTTTAAGATGCATACAAATCACCTGACATCCTGGTAAATGATGAAATTGTCAACAGGAATGCAAATTCTGATTGAGTAGGCCTAAGGTCAGGGACAAATTTTGTATTTTTAACAAGCTCCTGGATAATAGTAATGTTAAACTTTGAATAACACATGTAAAGTTGGATAGGAATATTGAGTGGAAGTTAGAAAAATTAAAACCAATGACAGCACACATTCTAAGTGCATTTTAAAAACAATATGCCATGCCAAATCAAGCATGTTTGGACTTTTCCTTTATAATTTATTAGATACACAGGCATGTCTGAGAGTACCCAACACAGTGGTATGGTCTCAGTAGAGATGATTTGCAAGGATTTGAGAGGTTTATAAGTTAAACTGAAAAAGATAACAGAGAATAATATGATACCTGCCCCCCACATGACCCCCCACAAATGGGTGTCTAAGCTCTGTGGAGGGTGGGTCTGCAGGTTGAAGCTGAAGGAAGTGTTTTCACAGAAAACAACATGAGACCTAAGGATGTGAGTAGAAGGCCACTTACCATCCTCAAGTCTTGCAGCTCCGAAGTGCTGGGAAACCAACCTTTGACCTATCCCCAGTGACCGGTACCAAGTGGGCATTCAAAATTACTAAATGAATGATCTGCAGAGTGAGTGGTCCCAAAACAAAACACCAGGAGTAAATTTTGAGCTGGCAAAAAATACTTCCAGGAATTCCCAAACTAATTAAATGAAGGTCTTTCAATATACAAATGAAGGTAAAAATGTAGTGGAATTTGAGCAATTACAATTAATACATATAAATGTAAATAAACACATTTCAAAAAAGTATGATTATATATTTTTCATATGTGTATATGTATGTAAATATATGTGTGCATATAATATCACACTTTTTAGCATCTAAAGGCCATGATTTGCAAAATAGAGGGGAATTCACAACTAATCGGAGCAGTAAAGTATATGACAAAGTGTATGGGATTTTCAAGCAGACCTTTTAAGTTTCAAATCCCTGCTTTGTCATGACTAACTGGGTCACTCTGAGTCAGTTACTGAGCTTCATACATTTCAGGGATTTTGTATAGTTTAAATGTGACAGATTTTATAAAATCACTTGCCATGATGGTTGGGTGATCTGCCGTGTGTAGATATTTCATGATAAATGAAATGTCTGTAGTTTTCCCTTTCATCAGTGCCAACAACTTAAAAAACGCATGTACATCTAAAGTCACTGTTTTACCCAATTAAGATCGTGAAGACAGACAATCTGGAACATCTGAACAAGAGACACTCTGGAAATCCATACCACACAAAAACTCAAAGCAGTGGAAGAGTAAGTCCACTTCTCTTCATTCCATTTTGATAAACCAGATGCTCCAGGCTGGGGGCAGTGATTTATCTAGTCACACTGTTTCAAAGTTGAGGCAAGCAGACTTGCAATAATTAAGAATTAAGAATCTAAATAAGAACTAGTAAATGTTGTTCTTATTTAATAATCAAGAGAAATAATAATCTTTTCATATCCTCAAAATAGATCATTGTTAGTTCTTTTCAGTATCAGTGTGTTAAGCATAATTGATCACGAAGTTTTATTATTTAGAGAAGGCATAAATGCCAAAATATGAATATAATTTACCCATCATCTCACTCTGGCCAGTTCAGACAAACTCATTAATAATCACTTGTGAAAACATAATCCACAAAGCAGATCTTCCTGGAACAACTGTGCATTAATTTGTCTCAGCCATACCACATGCTGCTGCTCGACCAGCGCCCTTGGAAATTATTCTTTAGCATCCATTGTAAATTTAAAAATCCAAATCCACCTTACATACTGTAACACACACTTTCACATTAGCCTCTCAACATGTCCCCAAGTGATAAAAAACTCTGAATTCAAAGAAGAATGCTTTTTTTATATAGTGGAAATTGTTCATGTGAGCCTAAGAAAAATATACTTTACAACACACACTCGGCTGAGCATACAAACATTGACAGGCCCAGAATTTCAGAAAGTGGGGGCAGCTTTAGTCCCCCAGACTCCTTGGCTGTCCGGTCTGCTAAAACATTTTCTTTCATGGAAAAAAATGGCTCTTATGAGGCTACCTGGCCAGTAGCAGTTCCAACTCTTAATATTCTAGTAGAGGAAAAAGACATGTTAGGGTTGAAATGCACCACTTGGAGATTCTTTTCTGGTAATAAAGAGAAATTGTGATTGGTTCATATGTGCCTCTCTGTCCAGATCTCAATGTGAACACAGAGAGAAAATCTAAAATTATTAGGTTCAGGCAAAAGGAGTATAGAAGTGTTAACTTTTATTTTTTTAAGTATATTTTATTAATTATACTATTACAGTTGTCCCAATTTTTTCTCCCCTTTATCCCCCTCTGCACTGCATGCGCCCCAACAGCATTTCCTGCTCCTTAGCTCATGTCCGTGGGTCATACATACGAGTTCTTTCACTTCTCCAACTCCTGTACTATCCTTGACCTCCCCGGCCCTATCTTCTACCCACCGTTTATGCTACTTATTCCCTGTACCTTTCCCCCTATTCCCTCTTCCTCTTCCCCTATGATAACCTTCCATGTGATCTCCATTTCTGTGATTCTGTTCCTGTTCTACTTGTTTGCTTAGTTTGTTTTTGTTTTTGTCTTTAGGTTCAGTTGTTGATTCTTGTGAATTTGTTGTCATTTTATTGTTCATATTTTTTATCTTTTTTTTTCCTTAGATAAGTCCCTTTAACATTTCATATAATAAGGGCTTGGTGATGATGAACTCCTTTAACTTGACCTTATCAGGGATGCACTTTATCTGCCCTTCCATTCTAAATGATAGCTTTGCTGGATAGAGCAATCTTGGATGTAGGTCCTTGACTTTCATGACTTCAAATACTTCTTTCCAGCCCCTTCTTTTAGAATCCCTTATAAATGCTCTTTAAGACATGGTAAGAATAGCTTATTCCTTTGGTGATGGACTTAACTGCCTAACAGATTTAACTGAACACCACTTTAATTGTTAAACACTTAATGATCACTGTACCTAGGCAACCTGTGAACACCAAAACTAAATTTCCACTTTCCAGAAAAACATTCTTAATGTCAAGGACTATAATACACGAAGACTATTCATGGTAAATGACTCATAGGTTAAGAACTGTAGAAGTCATATTTAGTCCTTAGAAGTAAACTAAAAGAAGTTCTCTTCTTTTGTCCTCATTTATCATGGTCAATGATATCTTTCCTTCCCTTTTATCCCATTCAATTTTATAATTACATGAAGAGTTTGTCTTCATGGGTTTGTTTATGTGCTCATAGTAGTTTGATGTTTCATATGAAGAAAAGCTAGCTTTTGATGCAAAGTGGTACATGCAGAATTATCACAGATCCATAAACAATAGTGTATGAATCCATTGCTTAAACTGGAGACATTCATCAGAAACTCCAAGCATATGAGAACAATTTTCTAGAAGGGCTCTTTCACAGCCCATTAGTCACACTAGGCTGTATCTACAAATCTTGCTATTTATCTGTCTTCCTTATTTTAAGACTGAAGACATCAACCCAGATAAAATTATCTTTCCTGCTGGTGGATCTGTCAGTAATATACACAAATGGCTAAAGATTTATGAAAAGAGATTGCTGAAGTAATTTAGGGCAGATTCCTTCCAGAAATGCACTTCCACATAGTAATACAATTGTTATTATGTTTTTAATACAGTTAATATTAAAATTATATTTAAAATCAAAACTTTATACTTGTCCATCTAGATACTGAAAAGAAAGGCACCTCAAACTGTAGATTCCTTTGAAATTAAACTAAGCCCTTCTTTAGCATAGTTCCAAAGCAATCAAATCATAGAATTTTAGAGTTGGTAAAGACACAAGCTGGGCCAAAAAAACAAGGTCAAGAGACCCAAATGCAAACATTGCCTAGAATGCTTCATTGATCTTGACTCACTTTTCTTCCAGCTGATACCCTGTCAAAAATGACAAAGCTGAATTTCTGTAAAAAAGAGTATATCAAGTTTATGTAGCAAACTGGAAGAGTTAATGAGTACTTCAATCTTTCTTTACTTAGAACAGATGTTAGAAACACCCACTCAAGGTAAAACAAGTTAAGAATCAAATAAGCAGCAGATGAAATTAGCAACCATTGAACAAATTTTTGACTGTTTGCCACAGGAAAGACATTGACATGTGCAAGGCCCTGGACTGCAAGGAAACTGGGAGCTCTGAGGCTCAAGCCACATGAGCTGATACATCCACAGCATGTAAGAATTCTAAGCTAGGCATAGGAAAAGTAAACGCTGTTAACTTCCTGACCTTGGCCACTGCCATGATCTGGCTACGGAGCCACTGCTGTGCATCCATGTGATTGCGTTATTCTGAAGTGGCATCTTCTGCACCAGTGCTGTCCAATAGGGTAGCCGCTAGTCACATATGGCCACTGAGTACTTGAAATGCAGCTGGTGTGACTAAGAAAGCAGCATTTTAATTTTATTTATGAACTTGATGTTAATAATACAGAGTTGACACAAGAATTAATAATTTACTTAACTTGGACAAATGTAATTTTGAAACAGATGCTTTTACCTCAAAGTCAAATCAATTTCTTTTTTTTTTTTAAGATTGTATTTATTTTTAGAGAGAGAGGGGAAGGAAGCGAGAAAGAAAGGGAGAGAAACACCAATGAGTGGTTGCCTCTCACATGCCCCTATTGGGGACTTGGCCTACAATCCCAGGCAGTGTCCTGACTGGGAATTGAACCAGCAACCCTTTGGTTTGCAGGCCCATGCTCAAACCACTGAGCCACACCAGCCAGTGCTCAAATCAATTCTTACAATTAAGATGAACAAAATCTATCAATATGGATGTGACTATGAAAGAAAGTGATTATTTGGTACTCAATTTAGTTATTGGACAACTTTCAAATATGATTGGAACTATTTAGAAATGTGACTCTAATTTTTCAGCTGGAAATTGTGTGAAGTCTAAATACAGATCAAGTACTTACAATGAAAATTTAGCATCTGAATAAAGATGTATCTGCTCTCAATGACCCTCTGCTATAAAAATGTTCTTATTCTCACTTGTCCTGGAGAGAGGGTTCATGGAATGTTTCCTCTATGGAAGTCTCTGTTGCCGAAGCTTCTTTACAAGGTAGCAACACCTCCCACACCTGGGACCAGGAAACACAGAAGCCTGACAGATCACTGCTACCATTCCCGAGAGGTTCCGACCTCAGGGAAGCCTGTCTTCCCTTTTCCAGTCAAGCCTTCATTCTTGAGTGCTGTGCAGATCTGGGACATGTTGGGGATACAGCTGGCTCGTGGTATGTCCCTGACCAGGGAATTATTCCAGGGATTGTTGGCAGAACTTAGCCAGGTCCGCTGCAAATAGTCTTCTTAGCAGGGTAATCTATGGAAGGCATCCTTGCCTTTTTATTGGGCCTAAAAAAGGAAAGTCTGAATACGTGGAGGTCAGTGGGTAGTTGGGGTGTGTAGAATCAAGGGAGCTTCTCTTTAGTGACACTGTCATTGTGGTTGGGAACATGCGGTTCCCGTGGCTGTAGATGTGGGTGTCCCTGTGCCCTCTTCCACTCCCAGGAGTCACAAATCTCCGGAGCTCTGGACCTGCAGAGCTAATGAGCTGAGAAGCACCTGCCTAGAGAGGAGAATTAGATCCACTACACACACACGCAATCACACCTAATGCGTAAAAGTGAAGGAAAGGTGGTGTGAATTCACCGAATGTCTAGTAAACCCTTACTACATGCCAATGTTGGGCTTAATAAGGAAATACAAACCCTAATTAACTAGATATTACTAATGAGCCACCCACAGGGAAGTTGTCAATACACACAAGAGAATAAATTTCTATTTTATTAACCTCCTGAGAATTGAGATAATTTTTAATTGTAACAAAACTTCACCTAACATAATTGATAACAAGTGGTACCTCCCCTTGATAGGCTTACAGTGACTTCAAGTATTTCAGTGGCTTTAGCAAGCACCCATTTTTTTAACTAGAATAATTATTTATTTCTAATTTACATAGTCATTTACTTCCTAGGTGATGAAAAGATCACTTCAATACCAAAGCATCTTCTAAACTGGACAACTATAAAATTCAAATCCATGTAGAGCAGTTGTCCTCAAGTCTGGCTATGTATTAGAATCACGGGGGATCACTGTCAAAACACAGTGTCAGAGCCCGAACCCACAGAGACTGGTTTCGCCACTCCAGAGTAGGGCCTGAGCACCGCATTTTTCACAGGTACCTGTTGGACACTCAGTGAATTTGAAAGTTGCAGTAATTGCCTGGAACAACTTAAGTCTTTTCAGTTAAGTCTTAACAGTAAACAATAAATTTAAGTCTAAGCTTCCAATTAAACAAAGAAAATATAAACATTTTCCTCCTTCCTGAAACTTAGCAATATGTTTTTAGTGATTGGTTGAATGTTCTTCTCTGTGGTAGTCAGCATCATGTGTCTGCCAGGCTAGGCCCCAGTTCCGGGTTATTCAATAAACAGCATCTAGCGGTCACTATGAAGGTACTTTGTAGAGGTGATTAAAGTCCATAATCAGTTGACTTTAAGTAAGAGATACTATCCTAAGTGGTCTGAATGGGCCTGATTCAAGGAGTTGAAAGACCCTAAGAGTAGCCTGAGGCTTCTCAGAAGGAGAAATTATTCTACCCATGGACAGCAGCTTCAGTTACTGCCTGAGAGTTTCATCTGTCTCATCCAGATCACCTGCCCTAAGGATTTCAGGCTTATCTAGACGCTCCCCTCCACACATAGTCAGGTAAGCCAATTCCTTACTCTTATTGTATATCTCTTATTGTATATCTTCTGCTACTGGTTTAACCTTGACTAATATACTCCCCAACCCCCATTAAATTGTACACTCTGAAGTCAGAGGTGTCTATGTTATTCATTGTGAATCACAGTACCTAGCATCATGCTGGCCCGTAACCGACACCAATAAACACTTGTTAAATGAACGGGTGGATGAATGAATGAGGATGAATGAGTGAAGGAAGGAACAATCTGGTTAGGGAAGTAAACCATGCAACCAGTGAGCACTGAGGCACAGTAAATGCTATAGAATTCAGCGTAAGAAGCAAGTACATGCAGCCATAGAGACCCAGAGAGATTTATAATTAACTGAGGTTGAAGAGTGGAGATTGTGGAAGGAAAAATATAAAGACTACAAATGGCACACTCAGGCATATTATTTAGGCAAAACTGGACAAAGAATCATGTAAGCTTATGGAGGAAAATGAGTTTGGAAGAATTCATCATGACCAGATTTTGTATGATAAATGCAAATTATTCTTTCAGCCAGTGGTGTCATAGAGGGTCCGCTTTGTGCTCGCTCTCTCTCTCTCACATATTAAAAAAAAACTTTCTATAAGTGGGTTTTCCTTGTAGGCTAAAATTGGGAAGGAAAAAATGTTTTTTATGAGGCTCCTCTTACTAAAGTCAGATGAAGAGAACAGGGTTATATGTGCTTAGCCCCTCACTGCCATGTTCTTTAAGGAACTTCTAAAGAACAGCTAATCGTTTGAAAATCAACACTAAAGCAATGGATTGTATTTGCATTTTTCACCCATCGAACCAAGCAACCACTCAGTCACCAGCTATTTAGAGCAGTCTATCATGCAACATTCTGGAGAAGCTTGGAGTGAGAAGAGAAGACCTGTCTCCTGCCGGTGGAACCAGCTTGAGAGGCAGTGATTCTCTTCTGAGGTCCTGAGAAGCAGCCTTCTAAGGCTTCCAAGGGCTGTGGGGCTTATTCCAAAGAAAATCAGTCCCTGGTAGTGAAGATAGTCTTGTTAAAAAATAAAACTGAATATAGGCACACAAAGTTTTCTCTGACCTCATCTGTCCTCTGTGAACTTATGCCAGAGCCCTGGGAAGAGGAAGCAAAAATAAAATAGTCCATCATCAAAATGTCTGAAACCTTGGGATGAGAGCAAAGCTGCTCCATAGCCCACACTGCAACACAGAAGCAATCCAAAGGGTATCATCTTCACCAGAGTGGAGCAGATTCTAAAAATGGAATGTGAGAGAAGGCCAACTATCAGAAGAGGGAAATGTGAGGGTCATGGCGCACAGAGGCAGGTGTACTCATAACCTCACCTGCATCGCATCTTGGAAGAAGCAGAAAGTCTGACAAATTCAAAATGGCCAAGGAGACTTCAGAGTTTACTGGCCTTGTCTACGTCTCGATGAAGACTTTTCAGTTTTTCCCAATGTCCTCATTTCCAACACCCTGGACTCCTTCCAGCCAAAAACTATCTCATTACCCAAAAGATATTCTCCTCAGAATGTCTCTGAAAGACTTTGAGTCTCCTCTCGGTGGTCAGTCCCCTCATATTCTGTCTTTAGTCATTGCATTGCCCATACCTCCCAGCCAGCCGACAGACCTGTTTTTACTGGCACTCTCAACTTTGAGTTCCTACCCTTTTGTCTTGGTCTGTCTGGAAACCCCAGGCCAGACTATGTCTACTTTTTACCTGTGTTGTGTGGCCATCACCATGGGAGAGAATCACGCAACCACAGTGCATGTGGCCACAGCACATCCGTGGCCTCCAACCTTGGCTGGACCTTTGGGTCTGCCCATCACTCTTCAGTGACCACACCCAAAAAAACTGTCAACAGCCTTCTCAGTTCCTAAACACATTATTCTTGGCAGACAGCTTCACAGGACCCAAGGTCATCAAGCATTGATCAGCCAGGCCTTGGTGTTGCTACTGCCATGACACTCAGGCCAGGCCTTGACGTTCTCATAAACAACCTCACAGAACATCAACATCAGACAAGACCACCCTCCACCTGTGATGGATCAAGATAATAGCAAGACCCACCCAACATCATGTCTGAGCACAAATTATGAGCATTGTTCAAAGCACAAGAATGACCACATGTTCTCCTCTCCTGGCTAATATGAGTAGTGGCTACTCTTTTATGAATTGCAGCTGCAGGCTTGCTCTAGTCTGCATTCCCCATGCATACACTTTAGGAAGCTACCCAGTCAAAGAATTACCCCCACTTGCCAACATCACCCAATCCGGAGAAAGGTACAAAGTCTCTAAACTCTCCCCTAGAGAATCTAACATGAGCCCAAATCCCACAGTAAATTATTTCTAACATTCTATTTCTGAGATGCCCCACTATTCTCCATGGGAATGCATTTCACCCCAAAGAGCAATTAACTCAATTTTTTCAATGACGGGTTCCTGGTGGTCTTTGGCTGGAAGACATTGACAATAGTAATAAGAATCATTATTATCACTATTATTAGATTCTGTGCTAAATACTTTACATGTGTTATCCATTGAATCCTTTGATGACAGTGATGACTTTACCCATCATAAACATGGAGAAACTAAGAAGATTAGACAGAATTTAAAAACCATGCTGGTCAATGATCCAGCATAATGTGTGGAGGGATTCAGTGCTGGCTCCGGGTCTCTGCTTGTAATGACTTTAGAAATAATGAACCCAACATTAGCAAGGCCATTCTCTCTACACCTCCCCTCCAGTCCCAGAGTGTGAGCTGCTTCTCTTTTCAGTACGAACCCTTCCTTTGTCTCCTCTGTAACAAACTCTTCTGTCTCCTTGAACACCTTGAACACCTGGTTCTAGCAAAGACCAATTTTCTTTTCATTCTTCAACCTTTCTTTCTCGTTAAGAACCACCTCTTCGGTCCAAAATTAGCCATGAAACTTTTTCATTCTAAAAACAAACCAAAGTACATCCAAAGACCCCACAGTCTCTTCCATTACCAGTTCAAGTCCTATAAACCCTAGTTTGTTATTATTTTCAAAAAGAACATGATTAAAATTATAGAAGGCATTAATGAATGATTTTTTTCTACTTTGAAAGGGTGAGTGTGGGTAGGAGAGACAAAGAAGAGTTCAACAATAAAAGTCTGTGGTAAATTGTAAACCATTGGCAGTGGGGGCAGGGGGATATGCCCAGCTAGAGATACAGGAAAAGATATCTTGGGGTATGGAGGTGCTATAGATTAAGTGTTTGTGTTCCTTCAAAATTCATATCTTGAAAACTAACACACAAGATGATGATATTAGGAAGTGGGGGCTGGTGGGAGGTGATTATGTCACAAGGATGGAGCCCTTATGAATGAGATCAGCGCTCTTATAAAGGAGACCCCAAAGAGCTCCCTTACCCCTTTCACTGTATGAGGACACAGCAAGAAAATGATTGTCTATGAATCCATAATTTGGCTCTCACAAGAGACACTGAATCTGCTTGGTCTTAGACTTCCTAGCCCCTAGAATTGTGAGAAATAAAGTTCTATTGTTTATAAGCCACATAGACTATAGTATTTAGGGACAGTGGCCCAATGGACTGAGACAGTAGGTAAAAGAACAATCACAGAGAAAGGAAAGCCTGGTGCGTATCTGAGAGCTGATAAATGGTCTAGTGCGCTGCATCAGTCTGTTTGGGCTGCCATACCAAAACAACACAGAGTGGCTTAAGCTACAGAAATTTGCTTCTCACCATTCTGTAGGCAGGAAGCCCAAGATCAAACTATTGACTCATTTGGTTTCTTCTGAGTCTTGTCCTTGGCTGGCAGATGGCTAACTTCTTGCCGTGTCCTCACATTTTTTTTCCCTCTGTGAAAACACCTCCCTGGTGTCTCTTTGTGTGTCCAAATTTCCCCTTTGAACTTCAGTCAGATTGGATTAGGAAGCAGTCTAAAGATCTTAACTTAATCACTTCTTTAAAGACCTCATCTCCAAATGCAAGTACATTCCGTTCACATCCTGAAGTGTATTAAGACTTCTCACCACATAAATTTTGGGAGGGCACAATTCAGCCCATAACAAATGGGATATGGGGGAGGAGGAAAAGTTAGACAGAAATGCAGGTTAGGATCACCTCATCGATGCCTTGGAACATGAGAATGGGAAACTTGAACTTCTTTAGGCAGTGAATTATATGAATGTCTGATATGATATGACATTCTTACCTCAGTGAACTGTTCAAAATTGAAGGTGAAGCCTGCTAACATGATTCATTTACTAACAATTTCTCTATAACATACAAGGTATATTTTTCAGCAACTGACTTCTCTCTAAAGAGACTTGCTTTAGATACATGTATATTCATATTGTTCTATTTTTATCCCTCTCCTTCAAACCAAATCTAAAAATACTTATACATATTTAAAAGATGGTCTGAAACAAAGTGCTTACATATAGCCAATGCTGAAGAAAATTTCATTAAGACTAAATTAGAGCTGAGCATTAGCCCAAATACTTAGGAAAGCAGCTGATTATGTTCTAAACACAGGCCACTTGCTTTTCCCAAGGGAATCAGCAAAACCTGCATGCGTGGCTGAGAAGCACATCTGAGAAGGGCCAGCTCAGGGCTGCAGTGTGGGCACTCCGCCGCCAAGCAGACAGAGCAGCTGCCCTTGTCACGTCCAGAAGGGCAGGTCATGCAAGATCGTCTCCTCATCACACAAGACAGCCCGGATTCCGCCCTTGACATGGTGCATTCTCAATGGAGAAATGGCAGGTCAAGGACATCGCGAGGTGCTGCCAACCATATACCGCAGACCTGGTGAGCTAGTTTTTCTTTTGTGTATTACCTCATTTCATCCTATTATTGCATTTCCATTTTATAGATATGGAAACAAACTCGGAAAAGTGGAATGGCTTGTTCATAACAACAGGACAACGAGCTGAGCACTGCCTTATTCCACAGTCCGAGCTCTCTGTCACACACCATGGTAAGCGGGTTTTCTCTCCCAGGATCATGAAGTGACTCCAGGATCACCAGCCCATGTTTGAATCCTGCCATCTGTCCCCTGCGGGAGGAAAGCATCGGTCTGCAGTGGTGGGGAGTGAGCCACCTTCAATATCTGTTTGAGGACGAGCCTGGACAAAAATATATGTATCACCCTGCACATACACAGCAATATATTGGGTTGAGCCAGATAAAATTAGTTTTTGTCAACCCAAATTTGTCAGATTTAGCAATTTCATATGAAGCAACCTAATGATTTGCTCATGGTAATAACCCAATAGTTACTAACTGTAACAACTACTCTACTACGTGTTGGAGATTTTCTGGCCAAGAGAAAAAAAAATGTACATGTTGTCCTTTTGCCTCAGGCACACCTAGAAAGCAACTTCCTTCCTGCCTGGGGGGAAATGCCCAGCATCATCCTCCACTTCAGGAATATGCCCTTGTCTGGGAAAATAGGGGAAAACCACATCTAAATGGAGCAAAAATCCAGGTATTCCCCCTTGAGTTGCTATCTCTGTAATGAAAAGCAAGAGGATGTGTCTGAGATATACCGACAAATAGAGTGTGTAAATGGAGAAAGATAGTGAACCAGAAACCGTATCTCAGAAGAATCCAAGGGGATCATCACGCACCTGGTATACGCCCACTCCAAAAACAGTACAGGGCAACACACTGGAACTGGCAAGGGGGGGTGTGTCTGTGACCGTTTTTATAAAGGGGCACTGGCTTCTTTGATTGACACTGTCATTAAAAATCCAAAGGACATCTGTCAGCTCTTCCAATATGTAGGAATCATTGAAATTTTAATAAACCCACCAGGACATCCGGAGGGATATTTCCACCTTTAAGATATTTTTTAAAGTAGTTGACGAATTTCCTCTAATTTTTCTAATATAAATATCTTCTCGAGTACTGAAAAGGGGGTTTCAGGAAGAATTCTGAAGTTTCGATTAGCGATGTTTGCATCTTCCTTCTCATCAACAGTGGTTTTGATGGCTGAGCAGGCTGGACAGGCTTTACTTAGAAGTGCAGAGATTGTACAGGCGGAATCGGAAATCTGGGCAGGTTCAGAGCCACAACCACTGGTTTGTTAAGCTGAACCAAAATTTTATTCCCATGCTTGAATCCCCAAGAATCGTGAGAGATGAGTGTTGAAAATATTGACTGAGTTTATTTTATGCTCTTTCAGTTTCCCAGGAGAAGGCGGATGGGACGGTTTTTATGTCTATTGCAGGGATACCTCAAGCCATAGTAATTAATGAGAAAATTTACATTGAATGTACAAAGTTTTTCCCTTAAATTCTTTGACTCCAAATCATTAAAGCAGTGTCCACAAGTAATATTAGCTGCCTGTTAATTGTTTATGATGTATGAGGCTCTTTATGAATTTCTCAAACTCACGATATTATTATTAGTCCAATTTATAGATGAGAAAACTGAGTCAAGGAGTGTTTGAATTCTCAAGGTCCCACAACCAAGAGGTGGTTGAGCAGGATATTAACACATATATTTTGAGTCCTGAGTCTATGTTTTTAGCAGCCAAACTTCTGTCACTCATGAGTGGCTGCCACGGCAGGCACTCTCCCCCAAATAAAGATCATTATGATGCTTTAATGGCAACAAAACACCCAGTGAACCCCCAAACAATTGTCCCAGGAAATGGCTACAACAGAAAACCCTCCACCCACAACATTAAACAATCTTTTTTTTTTTCTTTAAATGGCTCATACTGGTTGTTGCTCCCTTGCCGCCAACCAAGGGCTGCCAAATGTGCATGCAGACCAATTAGAAGGTTGCTCCGTTTCCCCCCTTAATAGAACACTTGGCAATCAGTTGAGACTATCTCAATATTACACCTTTTTACTCTGTGGAACTGACTTGTCTTTAACACCTTGAACACCTGCTGCAATGAAAGTGACAGTGGATGGTTTCCCTTGACACGTTTATAAATAAGTAGTCTTTAGAAATTTGGTTTCAGACTTACTTTTGTCTTTCATAACCTAACACACATCAGTTTGACCCTTTTGATTTACAGTTATGTTAAAATAATACAATTCAAAGTACAATTCTTCTCAGCCCACTGAAATTACAATAAACTTCATTAAAACATGAAAAGAAATCCATGTCACACTCTGATCAAGCATTACTATTGAAAGACATAATTGAATGTTGGATTCTGGATGTACTGAATCATTATAAAATGAATAATTATAACTTGATTCCCACAGAGGGATCTATACAGAAAAATAGAACTATTTTTGTCCGTACTGGTTTGTGTTCTCATAAATAGAAGGAAAAATTGTCTCTACGGTGCATCACAGTTAATGAGATATGTCATTTGCCCCAAATACGTCAAGCTGGTCCTAAGCTTTAAGCTATACTGCGGATCATTTTTATACATCCTCACAAAACCCTGATCTGTGAAGGATATAAAATACTTCACTCTCTACACTCTTCATTTGTGGCTGTAAGAAGAAGCAAGACTGTTTTTGCCAACAGGTAAACGCTGCCACCTGCTGAGAGAAGAGAACAAATAAAGCATAAAGACCTGCAAGTTTATTCATTTTTTTCTTTTTTCACTTCTGGCAGATAGGAAGACCCTCTGGGCTTTGGGATAAGCAGAACTATGCTGCTTTGACAGCAAGAAGCAGCTACAGCAGATGAGACCTTCATCCATTAACACTTGTAAGATTGCAAAGCATAAGGTGTTTGGGGTGGGGGCGAGGGGCAATGTTTCTGTAAGTAGTTGGCTAATCATTAACAAGAGAGAGGAAAAGGGATTACACATTGAGCTTAATAAACTGGGGCATAAGCCTGCTTGCCTAGCCAAGAAGCTATAGCTTCACACCCCAGGGGATTACAGTTTGCTCCTCCAAGGGGATTAACACTCCTCTCTTTCTGCCTCCTCTACCACATTGTTGAGGAATGCATAGGGAGGTGCTTAACAGAAAGAGGCTGTCAGTCTAGCCTGGGGAAAGGAGGGATTAGTAGGGAGCTAGACCTATCAAAAGCCCACAAAAGCCTGGGAAGTTGATTGGTTATATTGAAAAAGCTCCTAGTTCTAATCCCAGGGAAACAAAAAAAAGCTCACTTGTTCTTTCTCTCTCTCTCTCTCTCTCTCTCTCTCTCTCTCTCACACACACTCACACACACACACACACACACACACACACACACACACACACACTAGCACTTGCCCCAGGCGTTCATGTGCTCTCTAGCCTGGGCAGGCAGCATATTCTAGTTTTCATTACCAGGAGCAATAAAAAGTGTGCTCTTCATTGCTCAGAAAAAAAAAAAAAACACGGATATCTGATCTGTTGCAGTAGTTACATGACTAAGACCCCAAAGCAGAGAGTAGTAGCAAAGGCAACTTTGTTCAAAGAGATGCATCCAACATTTTTCAAAAAATAAAATAAGTATCAGTCCTTGCCTTCATTGCACTTACAATTTCTATATAACTGTTCAGGATTCCCATCTCTTGTACCCACAAATTGTCATAAACTCATTAAGTTCTAGATAATAAACCTAAAACTCCAAACCCAAAAGAAAATTTAGAGAGAAAATTATGGTTTTGCTTTGATGTGCGTAATTCAAAAAGGGCCCCTGTTCACACATTCATATGAACACGCACTCAACTTTATTAACTCTTCTTCCTATTTTAAGTCAGTATCCATCCTGACATTTCTTACAAAAACCAGGGCATTTCAGAGAAAAGATGTGAGAGAGTAGTAAAAAGGTTTAGTAAAAGACTCCAAGTTGTGCCAAATCAAAGATGAAATATTCCATATATTATCATTGATCTCAGAAGCTTGTGAGTCTCTATAGGGTTTACCTAAAAGATGAGGGTAGTCCCCATAGTGGCACTCCTAAACACAGTCTACTCACGTATAACCCAAGCAACGGTGGAAAGCATCAAACCATGAATTTTTAAGAAAAAAACTTTGAGAACTTCTGGGTCTTGTAATTTTAAAAGCATCAAATACCAACTTCAAGCCTCCCTTTCTGGGCCATATTTTATGACATAATGAGAGAGTATTTTTCCTATCAGGATTCAATTATTTCATCCTTCAGGTTTTATTTCTTATTTCCAAGATGTCAATTACATTAGTTTTCATACTAAACATCAGATGCAACCAAGTGTTCTCAAAAAACATACTCTTAATTCTGAAAAAAAAAAAAAAAATCCCCAAACCTCCATAGTCTGCTTTTACACTAAAAACTTAAGTTGCTTATAGACACAGCTCCTAGCATAATGTCTCAGAAATAATAAATAATTGTTGAAAGTTTGTAATCCAACCTCAAATATACCCAATGAGTTAATACCAATATCTTTATGGCTTCTGTCTTTTTCCCAATGAAGTCAGTGTTTGGTTTTTCACTAAATAATATGCTTCTAAAAGGCAAACACTAAGTATCATGCTGTGAAAACCAAGAAAACTGATCACTTACCTCAGAATTAACAAGTTGCATTTAAAAATGTAATCCTTTGTAATGAATAATGACCATTAGAGAAATATACAGAGTCAGAAATGCAGTTATATAAGTCACTTTAAGCCAACATGGAGGTGTAGGTAGATGCACTGTGCTTCCTCAAACAACCAAAAGAAGAACAACAAATATGAAAACAAAAAACAACCAGAACTGCTAGAATACTGAACTGTATGGAAGACTGACAACCAAGGAGTTAAAGAAGAAACATTCATCCAGACCTGTAGGAGGGGCAGAGATGGGCAGCCAGGCAGAGAAGGCTCGTGGCAAGTTGGTGGATGGAGGATTAGGGCAGGCAAGACAGCGGCTGGTGGAAAGGGTGAGGTGGTGGCTGGGAGAGCAGGTGGTCCCACATTTGAGAGCATATAAAAAGGGAGGAACAACTGGGGAGCAGGACAGACCATGCAACCGTAGGCTCCAATGGGGGGAAATAAAGCCTCAAACCTCAGACTGAAAAAACCTGTGGGGGTTATGGGGATGGAAGAAACTCCCAGCCTCACAGCAGAGTTCATTAGAGAGACCCACAGGGTTCTAGAATGTACACAAACCCACTCACCTGGGACTCAGCACCAGAAGGGCCCAATTTGCTTGTAGGTAGTGATGGAAGTGACTGAAAGCTAGCCAAGAGCCAAGCAAGTGGCATTGTTCCCTCTTAAACCCCTCCCCCACATACAGCAACACAATGCAGTAACATGTGTTGCCCCACCCTGGCAAATAAGCCCGCACCCCTTACTACATAACAGGCGTGCTGAGACCAAAAAATGGCCCAAATGAAAGAACAGATCAAAGCTCCAGAAAAAATACAACTAAGTGATGAAGAAATAGTCAACCTATCAGATGCAGAATTCAAAATACTGGTAATCAGGATGTTCACAGAAATGGTTGGGTATGGTTGCAAAATGAAGGAAAAAGCAAAGGTTATGAAAAGTGAAATAAAAGAAAATGTACAGGGAACCAACAATGACAGGAAGGAAACCAAGACTCAAATCAATGGTTGGACCAGAAGACAGAAAGAAACATTTAACCAGAACAGAATGAAAAACAAGAATTCAAAAAAATGAGGAGAGGCTTAGGAACCTCCAGGACAACTTTAAATGTTCCAACATCCTAATCATAAGAGTGCCAAAAGAAGAAAAGGAAGAACAAGAAATTGAAAACTTATTTGAAAAATATAATGGAGAACTTTCCCAATCGGCAAAGGAAATTGACTTCCAGGAAGTCCAGGAAGCACAGAGAGTCCCAAAGAGGTTGGATCCAAGGAAGCACACACCAAGGCACATCATAATTACGTTTCCCAAGATTAAAGAGAAGGAGACAATCTTGAAAGCAGCAAGAGAAAAGGAGACAGTTACCTACCAAGGAGTTCCCATAGACAATCAGCTGATTTCTCAAAAGAAACTTTACAGGAAAAAAGGGGCTGGAAAGAAGTATTCCAAGTCATAAAAGTCAAGGACCTACATCCAAGATAACTCTGTCCAGCAAAGTTATCATTTAGAATGGAAGGGCAGATAAGGTGCTTCCCAGATAAGGTCAAGTTAAAGGTGTTCATCATCACCAAGCCCTTATTATATGAAATGTTAAAGGGACTTATCTAAGAGAAAGAAGAAGATAAAAAATATGGATAGTAAAATGACAACAAACTCACAACTATCAACAATGGAACCTAAAACAAAGAAAAAATAAACTAAGCAAACAAGTAGAACAGGAACAGAATGACAGAAATGGAGATCACATGGAGGGTTATCAGTAGAGAAGGGGAGGGGGATGGAATGGGGGGAATAGTACAGGGAATAAGTAGCATAAGCAGCAGGTAGAAAATAGATGGGGGAGGTTAAGAATAGTATAGGAAATGTAGAAGCCAAAGAACTTACATGTACAACCCTGTGGACATGAACTAAGGGGGGTGGGGGAATGAGGATGGGAGGGGGTGTGAAGGGTGGAGGAGAATAAAGGGAGGAAATGAGACAACTGTAATAGAATAGTCAATAAAATATATTTTAAAAATAAATGCGGTTATATAAATCAGAGGTGAAAATCCATATAGTGTTAATTCATTAATTATATTAATCTAATAAAGCATCAATTTCATTAAACAAAATCAACTCAGTTTTACTTAACATGATGAGTATCTTGACTGGTTCTTGTGATCTCTTTTGCTCTACATTTTCTAAAACCTTTTTTTTCCAGATTCTTTGTTTTATATAAAGTTGCTAAGATTAGACCACTTTACTAAGTAATTAAACAAATACACATTTTAATATATGGGGAGCCCTGTTTTACACACATATGACTTTGCTTTTTTTCCACTGTCTTAGCAAGAGTGTTTGTTTTGGAAAGAGTGATTCTAACACCTGCACTTGTGAAATGAATTCCATAGTAACAATGAGTGGAACCCAGTTTTATCTTACTGTGGTATTATTACAGGGTAGAAAATTTTCCAGTTGAGAATGAGCAGCTTTGCTTTTCCATCTCACGCAAGCCTTTCTATTACCAAGAGGAGCTCCTAGGTAATTATCATATCTACCTTTTCACTGTGTAAGTGTGAACAATAAGAATATAAAAATTTGGCCCTGGCTGGTGTAGCTCAGGGGATTGAGTGCAGGCCTGCAAACAAAGGATCACTGGATTGATTCCCAATCTAGGCACATGCCTGGGTTGTGGGTCAGGTCTCCGGGGCGACGGGGGCACGTGAGAGGCAACCACACATTGATATTTCTCTCCCTCTCTTTCTTCTTCCCTTCCCCTCTCTCTAAAAGAAAAAATAAATAATTTTTTTAAAAAAGAATCTAAGCATTTGCACCTTTATATTTCCAAAAGACACTATTTTTAATTTTTCATTTAGTTTCTGTAATGTTTAGAAGAAATATTTCTAATCTGTTACAATATCATTGCTGGCATAAGAGTGAATTTGGAATTATCAGGCCATTTGGAACTGGGACTCAATTATGAAAAAATTACATGCAATATGAAGATCCAAACTCAAACTCTTATTAACCGGGGGAAAAAAAACACCATGTTTTGTAATGTTTATTTTCTGAAACTTATTTATCAAGAGATGAAAAATAAATTTGGGCAAAAAAGAGAAAAGAAAAGAGCTGTACATGTCGGTCCACAAGCACACGGGAGAACTCATGCCCAGCACATCCCTATTTAATAGTCTCATGGGGCTATTTGTAGGACACAACCTTTCTAGGTTTGAGTTCATGTCTGGCCACCTATTGGCCAAATGGTCTTGAGCAAGCCACTCCATTTAAGGTTTATTTTATCCTCGTTCAAGAGAGATGGGAAGGCAGAGAGAAAGAAACATTGATGTGAAAGGAAAACACCGAGTGGCTGCCTCCTGCACACACCCCACCAGGGACTGCGGCCGTAACCCCGGCGCGCGCCCTGATGGAATTGAACTGGCAACCCTTCGGCTGCAGCCAGGGCAAGCCCCCCTCCTTTTCCCAAGCATGTTTTATCACCTCTAAATTAGGCTCTAATAATTCCTATTTTATTTCTTTTAATAAATAAACTAATTTATACAAACCTTGTAAACTGTAAAATATGTAAACAGTTGGAGATATTTTTCTTTATATTTCAGAAAAATAATCTGATAAGGCAAAGAAAGCAAGGAAATCAACTAGAAGATTAGGATTTTAGTGTGGAATGGGAGGAATGGAATTATAGATTAAAATGGCAATAACATTGGCTAGCTAAAATCTGTTTCTTAATGAAGGAAAACGTTTATGATTCGGTGGGAAGAAAGAGAAAATAAAGGCGGAAAAGTGATAGGTGATTCCACTGTAGGCAGGACTGCAGCTGCTGCAATGATAGGGCAGATGGTAATAGGAGAGCCAGCAAGATGTTCTCTTCTGGACTTGATGAGATTAGAAGAGAAATCCAGCTACTTAAACCATGAAAACTGTGCCCATCCTCTTGCACCTGGGAAGGAGACACAGGGCAAATGCCAGAGAGAACAGCAGAAAGGAGGTACCCAAGCTCCAGGTGCTGGGTTCCTCCTGCCTCTGAACAGACAGCTTTGGGACGGACGTTGTTCTAATTGTCCTTTGTTACTTGCCACCCAAAACACCCTAACCAAGCTAAAATTTAAAAGTTGAATGAAACAAAAATATAAAATAATCTTGGTAAGACAGCTAAAATGATTGTAGATATTTTGACTCAGTTTACATGTCCTTATGTTTAGGAACTGTCTTTAAATATCTTAATTGCTTTTTTTTTAATTTCAGATTTCATCCATTTGGAGATCCAAAAAGATAAATTATTTTTAGAGTAACAGCAGCAGGGGAAAAAAACATAAGATAATAAATTTACTTGTAATTTCAGTTAGAAGATCACTGATACGTTTTTAAATGTAATACAAGATTTACAGGTATAAACACATTGTTTAGTTCAGGATGCATTTATTTTGTCTTTAAATTAAGCATAATCATGAGCTATTGTAGTTTTAGATATGAGTTGTTAAAAAAGATATCTCATTTTGATGACAATTGATCTTTCATAAATCCTACATGAAATCGAAATATATAGAGATGGCTTGGAACATAATCTCCTGTAGTGATGGTTTTACATCTCACCTCCTCTGCTCAACAGAGAACCTTTAAAAGAAAATTTTCCCAGGGCTCTTAAATATTAATTTAATTGATTAAAAATTCTACTTACAATTCTTCCTAAGATATCTATAATAAATGAAGTGAGTTATATTTCAACTAGGATTTATGAGGAAATTACACTGTGCTCCTTCCTGAAGTTTTTGTCTATATACGACACACAATTTTTAAAAGATGACTGCTAACAATTGAGCATAAGAATAATAGCAAGCATTTATTACCATGCTTGTAATGTGCCAGAAAGAACTCTCAGAACAAGAACTATTATTATTACCACTCTCCAGGTGAGAAAACTGAGACAGAGGGCAAAGGTAACTTGCCAACAGCTAAAAGTTTGGAAACAGAACGCACGATGCGTACACCCAGGAAATCTGCCTCCAGCGCCCACACACATCATTAAACCCGACAACACTTCATGTGGAAATAAAATAGGCATATGTAGTGTAACTGCCTGACAATAAGCTTTTTTATTGCAGTGTAAGTGCATGACATTAAGCTTTGGATTGCTGAGGCATCCATTTCAAAGACATCCATCTCGAATAAACATTGCCAGCTATGTGACCCAGCTACGAGCTGGACAACTGGGTAGGAAGCCAGGCCTCGCCCACCCATGAAGTTTCCCTTTGGGGCAACCTGGGGAACTGACTGCCTGAGTAACACTGCATTTTCCTGCCTGCGCTCTACTTCCCAGGAAACCCCAGGCACCCCACCCTTCCCGTAACAAAGGCAGACGCCCAAGCCTGCACACCCTCTCTTTCTCTCCCTGATGGTTGTTGCTGAGGGGCATCTTGCAATTGTAATAAGAACCACAAGGGCCAGTCCAGCCATGACATTGGCTCCAGGTGGGGACATGCTTCTGGGGGTGGCCACAGCAGTAATAGGCCCAGGTGAGTGCCTCCTAGCCAATAGCATCACTATCCATAGGCTGAGAATCAACACGGAACAGTATATCTTAGCTATTCTTATGCTTTTAGTATTTAAACACTTATTTTTAAGTAGGTTGTGATATCTGGAAACCTTCATAAATGTTGTATTTAGAAATTCTTCAATACATAAAAGTTAGAGGAACAAGTCTTTTTCTGGCCAGGGCTTCCTATACCTAAATTGGTCTGAAGACATAGGATGATCTCCAGAATCATAATTAGCTGACCATTTGGGGTGATGAAACCAAATGGTGTCACTACTTCCCCCAAAGTCATCAAAGAGCGAGAGAGGAAGAGTCCGTATCTGCTGCTTCTTTAGAGTTTTAAAGGAAGTAGCTGAACTTTGGTCTGGTGCCCTCAACCCAAGCACTCCTTGTCTTCCCCATCTCTGAACTTCTTCCTTCCCGCAGCCACCCAGAAATTTTGTTCCCTTTGCTTTTGTTTTATTTTTCTTCTTCTTGAGGGTTAGACATACGCAGATGATCCAAAAGGTGATTCTTACCCCAAACCTTCCTACTGATAGATCTGACACTCTCCTGCCATAATTAAACCTCATTCACTTAAGAACACAGTGTTTTGGAGTCCAATCTCCTAAAATCTGGATGCCCTATTTATCTTTGCTGTGACTCACCTTCCTTACTTTAAAATCAGGACGATAACCTGCTTTGGAACAGTTGCTGGGGGGATCGAATGAGATTATCTACTATCTGGTCGGGCGATGTCTGGTACACGATAAGCTGCAATGATTACTATTTTTAGTGTTAGAAAATAATTCTGTAAAATTGCCTTGCTCTGGATTCAGGCATCACTGGTTTCATCTTGTATTTTCTCTTTCAACTTAATTTGTAATATGTATATAAACATTAACTTGCAATAGATGGCACTTTCATATAAAACAGCCTTTTATAAAACATTTTTTGTGTTTCAGCTGCAGTCGCTTTGGTGTTTGATTATTTCCCCTGGTACAGCAGTTGTTTCCCACCTGGTGTCGTAACTCAGCAGTCTGGGTGTCTATTCTGTTTGACTTTCCCTCATGAATAAACTGTCCACACTTTTTTCAGCCCATTATGAATCCAGAATATATTTGTTATTAGTGAGACTCACTTTATTTTCTCTACATCCTGCCTTAATTTATAGTGTAGGTCCTCAACTTTTTGGGGGGGTGGAGGAAATATATTCTTGAATGTGAAAGAAGATTAACCTTCTATTCCAGTTTCCTTTCTCATTCTTAACTGGAAAAAAGTAAAATAACTAACTAAATAATAAAACTTCTAATCACATATTTAACATACCTGTCCCCCTAAAAATGCATTATAAATACAATTCACAAAGAATTTCTCCAAAATCTTTATTCAACAGAAATCTAAATAACAAACTTCAAAGTAGAATCTAGGAGACACATTGTTAAAGTACTCTGGTTTCATTTATCAGTGTCATGATGCTATTAAAAAATAAAACAAAATTGAAATTACTAGTGACATTTTCTAAACAGTAGGCTGGTTCCTGTCATCTCTAGAAAATGATACCAAGAAATGATATAACTTCTTCAGTTTTAATAGTCATATCTGTGAAGCTAAGGACAGTGTGTCAACAGTTGACTCATGGAAAAAGAGAACACATGAAATATCAACATAGCATGTGTGCCATCTGGGAAGCTCCGGCTCCTCTTCCCACTGCGAGCAAGTGTGTGCATCGACTGGCTCTCTTCAGTCAACGCCATATCCTACAGGTATTATCCTTGCTGCCTATTAAGACAAAATTCGGGAAGTTATTTGTTCTTTTTTATTCAGTTCACTCTCTTTTTGCAAGTTGACATTTTCTGGGTCACTGTTGATTTTCAATGTGCTAAATGTGCCCACCTAGCTACCAAGCTCCTGAGACACTCAGATCAGGTATCTGGGGAGTGGGAATCTTTTTCCCTTTTTCTTTCTTTTTCTTTTCTTGTTTCTTTTCTTTTCTCTTTTCTTTTCTTTCTTTCCTTCCTTCCTTCCTACTCTCCTTCCTTCCTTCCTTCCTCTCTCTCTCTCTTTCTCTCTCTCTCTCTCCCTCTCTCTCTCCCCCTCCCTCTCATGATTCTGTCAGTCCTAAAATGTACAAGTTCACGTCCTACTCACACCAGCAAGATCCATAGTAGGATAAAACTGCAGAGGACCTGGGAATGCAGCAACATCAGCCATCCTTCTCTGCTATTCCCTCTGCCCTCCCCTCAAGCATCACCACCAAGCAGAAATACACGAACTCGAACATCTCCAGGTTCCGGTGTTCGAGCATGAGGAGATAATGCATTTCACTTTAGAGCATATCCAAACGTCAATAGATGTTTCTCACCATCAGTTAAAATGTAAAACTGGCATCCTTCCTACTCTCCCCACTACTGTGACACACTCTCTTCCAAAGCAACCCCTCCCCTCTGCCAAGGGTCGCCTCTCACATTCCCTCTGCGGAAATGGTAGTCCCAGTGTAGTTTTCTCCAGAGGTCAGGTGCCTATCATCAGCATAAGAAGTGAGGGCTACGTGGCTTAGGAAAGCCTGTGAAAACTGCACATTCCACCAAAAGCACCTTGCACTTTAAAAATGTAATGACCATGCTGGCCAATCCCTTTCAGTTTGTGATTCTACACCTCACCTTAGGCAGTCCTCTAAAACATGTGCGTGGACACTGAGGTCAACCAAAAAGAGAGAGCAGATCAATTCAAACAGAGATGGCTCTGCTGTTGGCAAGACAAGCATATCACCCCCATTCTGATAAGCCCTGTTGCCCAGTGGGCCAGTACTTAGCACCGTGGTGCCTTGGAATACACCAAATAAATAAAAATGCCTCAAAGAGCTCAGGAACCAAAGTTCCAGCACTAAAACAAGGCACAGAAAAAGGAGGTTCCTCCCCTAAGCTCTCCAGGGACTTCGTGAAAAGTGGCTGAGGGGTGAGGTATTGCAGAGCTGCCTCACAGAAGCAGGTGGACTGGGAAAGCCTGGTCCTCCGCCAACCCAGCCAGGCCTCCTTCTTCCCTACTTGGCCACAGTCCCCTGCAGAGCGTCCTGTGCCCTTAATCACAGCCCCACTCCTTCCTTTTCCTGGGAACGGAAATGACATGTTGTTCACAATAAAATATATGGCTTCTAATGGTACTCTCTTAGGAGTAGCTACATTTCAGCAACCCCCGAAAATTATAAACCCAAAGAAAGTAATCTGTAATTTTAGAATTTATTCAGAATTGAGAAGAAAGGGGGAGGTATTTTTAAGACAAAAGGGGAGATTATTTATAACACTCCTGAAGTTGTATGACTATGAAGCAGCCAACATACAAAGCCAAACATGCATATGGGACATTGAACTTATTAGATATTTAAGCAATTTTTAAATTTACTCAGCACATCGGGAGTCACTGAGTTAGGCATACTGGGTCTTAGTGACTTCTTAGGGTGCCCCTGCCCCATGCTGTTGTAACACCCACCCCGGCCAAGTCTCCTCCAGGTGCACCGCACTCACGTTATACCATCTTCTTGTCATTTTTCTCCCCTTTCCACAATCTAAACTAATCTATTCTCAATTCAGTTCTTATAAAATGTTAGTATGATTAATTCACAATAAATTGTGAATGGTTAAAAAGTGCTCAGTATGTGTTTTCTTCTACAAATATTTGTATGTTATCAGGGGACAACAACTTATGCTTGGAAAGTAGCAAGGAAAAAACAACGTAACTCAAAGAATAAATCTCTAACGAGCTAAAATCCAACTGTGAAGAACCCAGGGTCTCGACTTGTTTCAGCTACTAACACCCAACTGACATCAACTGAATGCTAACCATCCGATGGACATACCTGGGGAAATGTAGTAACCAGCAAGGCAGGGCACCGAATTCTTACTTTGTGTGGAGCAACTAAAATTTAAAATCACAAAGCCTTCCTGCCAGTGGCAGGGCTCACTCCTGTGGTACCATGATGCAGCTAAAATTAAATAACGGACATAGAGCACCCCTAGATGTACATGAGCCGGGGCCCCTGGAAGAGAGGTAGGGATGGAGGGACTCCCTTTGTACTCAGCTTAGGATCCCTATGCACCACTTGAAAATGAAAGCCACGTCTATGGTGTTTGCTTCTCCCCACCTGTAATGATTATGTTGCCTTTATAGTTGAAAGCACAGGAGAAGATCTCATCAGTGTGCCCCTCAAGCACCTGGAGGCACTGGCCAGTCTGAGCCTCCCAGATTCTTGCTGTTTTGTCCGAGCTGCCCGTTAGAAGACGGTTCCCTTGGGGGTTGAAAGAAATCTGCAAATGAGGAAGAAAACACCATGACAGATTTGCATGATGATTCCCAACACATTTTTAATCAGCAAAAAAAGGACATTACTAAGCACCTGTCACCTTCCCAGCCTGGTATTTATTCTTACACAGAACAGTTCCTTCATGGTGGGAAAGATATTGCAGGGACTAATACATGCAAATTAAAATCTAGACAGAAAAATGTTATTGCTTACACACTCACAGTTCCAAGGACAAAGCCCAAAGCACCCTTATAGTTTGAACATTCCCTACCTACTTCTTTCCAAAGGCCCATGATAGCTTTCTTCATGCCACCAAAGAGGCTGGGAACCCAAGCCAGGCTTCTGTACACCCAAACCCAACGCTACCGCTGCAACCCCACTTCCAGTAGTCAAAAGCACACAATCTGTGCCATAGAATAAGGGAACGTCAGGGCCCATGAGCAAGGGCTTTCTGTCTGTTGCTACTCAAAGTGCAGCACTTTCCACAAACATGTTTTGAGTGTCTCCTGGGTGCCAGGCATTGTCCAATAACGTCTGAGCAGTCAAAGAAAACTGCCTATTCCTTTGGGTACCATGCTTATAACCTTCTCTAAAGCATAAGAAGACAAGATTTGTGCCACCTCCTCTACAACCAAAGGTTCGATGAAGGCAGTGTCATGTGTTTTTTTCATCATTGTGTCACCAATGCCGAGATCAATGCCTAGCACAGTAGAAACTCTCAAAAAGCATTTGCTGAATAAATGAATGAATGAATATGAACTCTCACTTTGGCTCTCCATAGAACTGTTATTACTGGGTGACAATTCAAGAAGTAATATACCACTTAAGCATAAAATGCAATAAGACAGAATCTTAGAACTCTTTATTCACACATACACAAAAACAGATAAGCAATTGTTGAGCGTGACACATCAGATACATCAATAGCTATCAAGTCAGACACTCAGAAATATGACCCAAGCTCTCTCCTCAGCCTGTTTCCCATGTTCCCACTTGCCCCATCCCCTCTCCTGCCAGTCCCTGCGGCCTCCCAGCCTAGGAAGGGAATGGGCTCTGCACTTCCTTGGAGACCAGGTCTGCTGGGCTGGCAGTGGCCACCAGCAGCAGGTGTGGGTCCAGGAGGGGAGAGAGCATGGCACGGGGGTGGGGTTGGGCTCCACGCAGAAACTTCAGAGATTTGATACCATTAGCTTCTACTTTAGAAGAAAGAAGCAAATCTGACCTCGTGTATGAGATCAAGGAATTGGGCTGAGCTGGAAGGTGAGAGTCACCAAGTCCCAGCCTTCCCTAAAATTTTCTGAGGACACATCTAAGCCTCAGATCACCAGTTGGATGGACCTGCTCTGTGAACAAGCTTTTAGGAAGAGTTTACGTACAATTCAAAGCTGCAGCCTTGGAGATTGCAAATAGGTCATTTTAAACTTTGTTTGAGTGTTAAATATTTCCATGAAATACTTCCTCAATTGCATCTAGTTTACAGAATACTTGATACTTCTACATGACGTTTTCTTTGCACAACATAAATTTGTGTGTCCACTACAACCAGGACAAGCATTCGGTAAGCTTCTTAAATAGCTTTAATAAGTACTTTCTGCTAACTAAATGTTTTGCTAATGGCTGAGGGGAACACTGTTAAATAGTTTTTGAAAAGTTTTAGAAATCATTTATTATACTGAGTTTGAAGACACACTTAAAAATAAAGTCTTTAGGAAACTGATTTCTAGAAAGAATGAGATAATTGGATAAACTTTAGTAGCTTGGCAATACACCTACTTACACTAAAAGTGCTATCTATTTTTTGAAAGGAAATAAATTGCTCCGAATGAGAAAGGAACTCACCTTTGAAATCTCACCTTCATGACCTTCCAATTTGCTAATGCATTTTCTTGTGGCTGCACTGAAAATTCTTGCTGTTCCTTTTTGAGAGGAGTGTGGATATTTATATAAATAAATTCATCTGAAATACAGAACTTTGAACCTTAAATTATCTACATATCTATCCCCCTGGCACACAGCTCTCTGTTAGGTTTGTCTTCTTGCCCACAAGGAGAGCCAGCCACTTGATTCTGTAAACACAAGCTGGTCCCACGTGTGTAAGAGCTTATTGCAAGACATAATGGGTTTCAAGGTAGAAAAGGCAAAGAGACACCAATTCAGAATTTTAAAAAAAGATTTTAAAGAGAAAAAGAGGGAACAAAAACAAGTCTTGGTAGTTTGGGGATGTAATAAGCAGAAAGCTTAGCCTCATACACCAAATATGAGTCTAAGGTTACAAGAAGGTACAAAAGGCCCTAAGAAGACCGGTGGCTGCCACTCAATGAATAAAGAATGAGCATGAGGAAGCCCTTTTCAACAGAAAGAGCTAAGAGAATGGTCTGTCCCTGTTTCCCTGTTGTATCTGCAGAGCTCAGAAGTGCCAAATAGATGTAGTGTGGGTGGGTAGATGGATAGATGGATGGATGTATAGATAAATAGAAGGAAAAGTATATGTTTCTTTAGAATTGAGGAATGGAAGAGTTACATAAGCACAGAGGAAAAAAACAGCAGTGATGCAATTCTTATCAGAAAAAAGGTAAAATCTGTCAGGCCAGGTGAAGGATGCTTTGTTATTGCAAATCACAGCACTATACACATGTAAAATTAGCAAGAATAGCATGTTTTGGTTGCTTAATTTTCTTTCAGAGAAAAGCAAAACATCTTAAATTATTACTTATCTTTCTGACAATGTCAACTCAGGATAAAGTGGGCAAAATGATAAAAATTGCTATTTTAGAATGAATATAATAAAAAATATAAAACTTGTCACTTAGTGAGATATTTCAAAAGCCTTAAAAGCAAGTGACCAACTTGTTTTAAGAGTTTGTTAATAACACAAAAGGGGATATTCTGCATAGAGCAATACTCTAAATTAACACAAAGGCATTTTTACTCTTCAGAAAATGCAGAAATAAGATAGCCTTGACACTGTAATTTTTAAAAGATAGAAATATGAGTAAGTAATATGAGTAAGACAGAAAATTAAGCTTTCAGAGTAATTCCAGTAAGGCAGATAACGGTAATATAGAGAAAGAGATGCAGCTGAAGAGGTAACTCACTACATTGATACATTCAATTTTAAGAAAGAAATGAGAAGCAAAGACCAGACACAAATAAAGAAGACTGGTGCAAACATCAATACTTCTCAGGAGGCACAGAATGAGAAGAGGTTTACAAAACACACCAAAAGAGAAAAAGTTTTTTAAAAGGAAAGAATAGAATCACTGCTAGGAAAACTAGCAGATCAAAGAAAGACAAACCGAGAAGAACTGAACTTGCATTTCATTCTCATCCACTCTTTCATATCCTGATCACCATCCTGCTTGCTTCCTGCCACCACCACCCACCCCGCCCCCGGCACTGACCAGCTCCTGCCGTTCTGTATAATCTAGCATTTCACGTAAAACAAAGGTATGGTATTGGTCATTGTTTCCCTCTCAGTGAGAACAGGCATTTCCGTCCCTTTTGTTCACTGATATACCCCCTGTTTCTAAAACAATTCCTGGCACAAAGTAAGTACTCCATATATACATTTATTGAATGGTGTTTTGTATAAATGAGAATGATATTTAAAGTGAAAAGAGCAGATTAATTATATAATTAAAAGATGGCTTTTAAAAGCAAAAATCTGTGAGAAAATGAAAAAATAAGTAGTTACTTTAAAAAAACTGTCCACTGCTTTCCACAGTAGCAACACCAATCTGCATTCCCACCGACAATGCAAATATGGAGATACCTCAAAAAATTCAAATTGGATTTGCCTTTTGACCTGGCAATCCCACTTATGGGAATATATCTGAAGAAAACTGAAACATTAATTCAAAAGAACATAAGCACTCCTATATTCGTTGCAGCACTATTTACAACAGCCAAGATATGGAAACAGCCCAAGGGTCCATCAGTAGATGAGTGGATAAAAACAACTATGGGACATTTACACAATGGAATGTTACTCAGTTATTTTAAAAAAGAAGGCAATTTTACCATTTGCAACAGTATAGATGGACATGGAGAACATCATACTAAGTGAAATAAGCCAGTCAGAGAATACCAATACCATATTATTACGCTCACATGTAGAATCTAACAAACAAACTGAACTAACAAGCAAAACAGAGAGAGGCTCACAGATAGAGAGCAGGATGACCTCTCTGGGCGGCGGGGGGGTGGCGGTATGGGAGTGGAGGGATCAAGCAAAATGGAAAAAGGACTCATGGACATGGACAACAGTGTGGTGATTATGGAGGTGGGGGTAGAGGGGTACAAGGGGACTAATGATAATGGAAAAAATTACAATAAAAATAAAATTGTTCAGATTCAAATGTATTATATTTACAGGACATAAAAACAACTTATATGTGTGATCAAAGAATTGCCTTTGAAAATCCTAGTAAGCAAATGTAATTTTAAAAGAGAGATAATGAAGAAATAAAAACTGGGCAGTTAAAATGAATCACTAGCAAAATAGTATCATGGCCTATGTGGTCAACAGGGAAATGATGCAGATGTGTTGCAGCGTCATACGTGGTCTTCTTGAAATTGAGGCACATAGTGTAACACCAGCCTATGGTTATCAGTACGATGGCACAGATGCAGCACAGAATCATAAGTAGTCATCAAGGACATGAGGTATGGCAGAGCATCATGTGTGTTCATCACAAAGATCTGTCAGACGTAGAGGAGCAGCACGTGTGGTCATAAAGGAGATTTATTAGAATAGGACCATTGATAGTGGCCAAGTTGATGAGGCTGACATTGTGTAGCATAATGCAGGAACATCAGGGGGATGACCCAGAACACACCATTGCATATTGCCATCAAAGAGATGATGAAGACCTAGTATTAAATCATTTGTGGCTGTCAAGGAGTGATGCAGACCTTGTATAACATCGCACATGGTTATCAAGAACATGATACGGATACAGTGAAGTAACATACGTACAGAGATGAGGCAGATATAGTTTCTGTCGTATCTGGTCCTCAGGAGGTGTAGAATCACACATATTTGTCAAACAAAGCATTAATCCTTCCACAAGTTAAATGCATGAACAGATGTCCTACCATCAGCTGAAGCCGTTGCAATAAGCTTTCCAGTGTAGTCAAAACAGCAGTCTAGAATTTCATCATCGTGGCCTGTTAGTGTTGCCAGGCATTTTCCATTTGTAGCATCCCACAGCTGCAATTATGAAAAAGCAGAAGAAGAAGACGACTATGACTTCTTGTTAAAATGCAAAGATGGCCGGAAGAAGTCTTTATGACATTTTTACAGCTGGTTAAACACTGTGCCAAAATCATACGTATAGTTTTCACACATTCTGTTCATTTTACCTTGATTTTTGATAACAGGCCACAGCTAACCAGCTGACAAGGCGCACTTTGGACACAGACGACACCAAAGAAGGACACTTAGAATGGGCGGTGCAAATCTGACACTACGCTAGGAAAAAAAATCTCAAAGTGTATACTTCACTGACTGGAGTGGAAATGTGCTCTTTTCATAACAAGAAGGTTGATCTAAAACTAAAATGTGAGAAAATGAAAAGTTCATTAAGATTATAATACCTTTGATATGTAATTAAGTAATAATCCCAGCATCTAAGCTTTTGGTAACAGAAACTTCAAGGCAGGGACGAGCAGGGAGGAAGAGGGAGATAACAGGGAAAGAAGGGTCAAGTCAAGGAACACATATAAAGGACGCACGGACCATGGACGGGGCGGGGAGGCTAGAACGTGGGAGAGGGGGTGTGCGTAGGGCAGGGAAGAGTAATGGAGCAAAAATGGGGACAACTGTAATTGAACAATGATAAAAAAAATTTTTTTAAATAAAGGCAGGGAGAGGAGACGCTGTGTTGAGACCTCTAGAGCTTCACCCTAATCAGTGTTTAATAAATGAATAGAGGGACAGTAAACAAAAATAATGTGCCTTGTTAAAATAACATATCTTAATACATTTAAATCAGTTAAAACTGGTTTACCACATCATAGTTCCTTTAAACTTGAGGCGTCCAAAACTTGAAATTCAAAAATTACCCATGACTATTTATAAGCTAACATCTTAAGTTTATGGCACCTTAAAAGTCGTTAATGCTGCAATGAGCGTCTGACCCAGTGAACAGCACAGACTGAGAATTACCAAGCAGATCCACTACTGGAGCTCACCATGCAGGTCTTGTCCATGGAGCCGGTCAGTATCATAGAGCAGTCCCAGTTGAATATGGCGCTGCTGATCTCAGCGCAATGCCCGATTAAGGTGTGCACCTTCCTGCGAAGTGGAAATGACTCAGAGATGCCTCACGTCAGCGTACATGCACAGTTCGTGATGGCAAACCCATTCATGCAGGAGTCTAAATTCTGCTTTTCACAAAATAACGTCTTTCATGGCTAAACAAAGATGGCTTTACTGTAGCTCAAAAGGAGTCAGCTACTACTTTCTTTGCAACAAAAATATACTTAAATTTTAAACAATCAAAGATAACATGGATAAAAAACTAAAGGCAGTCTGAAATTCTGGCAGTATTCCTATACCAGAGGAGTGGACCCTAGGTAGCTCAGAAACTGCCCCCAGTGTCTGCGGGACCCCTCCTGCTCTCTCATTTCTTGTTGCCTCCATCTTGATTGGTGCCCCTGATGATGAGCCCTCCTATCAACATGCAGACAAGTCCAAGAGTGCAATTTAACAGCACAAATAGGCTAATTTAGTTAACTTCCTAGCAACTAGAACCAAAAATAATTAGGAAGGAAATTGGGGTTCTCGGGCTAAATTAAATTTGGGAAATTAGCCATGATTTTATTTATTCATGATAGCCATGCCTACTGTAACCACAAGCCACTGGAATTTGATTACTAGTGCAAGGGATAAAGAACAGCTTTATAACCGGGCTATTGCTACCACTCCCCTTTCCTGTTCCTCATTGGCATTCTTTGTTCAGAATTCTGAGAAGTCACATATTTTTTTGTGGATCAGAAATATCATTAAAGAATGAAATACTTATTTGTGCCCTAGTCCTACGTCCTATGGAGTGCAGAGCACAGTTAATACATTTAAGACTAAACTAATAAATAACAAAGACTTGTCTTCTTAACCCTCTGATCCGGGTTGAAAAATTCTTAAAAATTCAGAATACCTTCCAGTTCCAGCATCCCACACTACCACCGTGTGATCAAAAGACCCTGTGATGATTCTGTCTCCCGAGGTGTTGAAGGACAAGGAGATGATTTCAGCTGAATGTCCCTAAAAAAGAGCAGATATCATCACACATACTTTTAGTTAAAGCAGCTGCTACAAATGCATAATATCAGTGCCTAAAAGAAACTGCCAGAAAAGGCAAAGCTGTGCATACGGGGGGTGGGGGGGGGCGGGGGGGGGATTAATGGTTGGCTCGGGTAGGAATGGGACGTGACTGCAGCTGGGCATGAGATGCCTTTTCCAGGTGACAGAAATGTTCTAAACTTAGATTTGGGAGATGCCTGCACAATATTGTAGGTGTACTCAAAATAGACATACACTTAAGGCAAGCTCATTTTAACTCAATGCAGCCATTTGTTTGTTTGTTTGTTTGTGTTTTAAAGGAAGAGGACCTGTTTGGGGCATTCAGAAGGCTCCTTTCGCAATGTCTTGGAGACCCGAAAGACTGTAGGCTGTAGGCTTTCTGGGCCAATAGTAGGTGATGAGTAAAAAAAAAGGATTTGTGAAGTTAATAACCTTAATGATAGAAATTATTATGATAATTTATCGTGAATTGATTAATAAATATCTGGTCTTTGACCTGACTTCCCCCTGGTTAGGGTCTAGAACCAAAGATACTGAGACAGTGAGAAAAGCCTCTCTCTACAATAGATTCTGCTTGGAGAAGAGTCTTTGTTTTTCTCATTATTTTAGGCATTTGCAAAATTACTTTTTAAAATAATACAAAAGTTCATTTACAAATTAAATTTCTGGTTTATTCCAAATAACAAAAATCAAATGTAGCTAAACATTAAAATTCTGAGTGCATGCACATACACACACTCACAAAAAAAAATGTAACCTCTGGAAGGACACAGGTGGGCCGAGCAGGGCTCATCCTTTCGAATGTTCTGGAGGAAGAAGCAGTAAACAGGCAGCGACCCACAGAAATGATGAAAGCAATGATCAGAAAGATACTTTTTAAATAAAACTAGGCACACACACACAAAAGCTAGGCACTCTGAGTTAAGGAAGAAAAACTCTTAGTGTTAATTAAAAACACTTTTTATCTCTCTTGTTTCAGCCATTTCTTAGTCATTTTAGTCATTTTTTAACTTTCTTAGAAAAAGCTCTCCAAGAAAAGAGTTTAACTCATTTATAATTTAAAACTGGATTTCCTATCCAGCTGTTCCTACTTATTGCCACAGAGAACTGCTCTATTTTTGTTGGATGGTTTGGGATGGGATGGAAAAAAAGAAAGGAGTGGAGGGTGGCAGGTCACTGGAAAGTGCTGGACTCGTGGTGGTGACAGGCAGGGGCCCCAGCGGAGACACAGCACCAGCAGTCACTCTGGGACAGTGCCCTTTGGCCTGTTTCTCTCCTGCCACCTGCCTCTTGTTGTTTCAGAGTTTGTTTAATACAGAAGCTGGAGGGTAGGGGAGGAGAGAACCAACAGTCATCCCCTTGAGGAATTTTCCGTCAAGGTTCCCCAGTTCTGCCTCTTCCTAAAAGCGTCCGGCTCCACCTACTTTGCTTTTAGCCAGGTAGATAACGATGAGTTTTGAGCTATTACAGCTGTGGACCATAGGCTGAAGTGAGTCAGAATAAACATGGCTTCATCCGGCTTCCCCAGCATGTCCAGCCACATCGTCGAGAACAGCCAGCAAACCTACTGCACAACTCTCTCATTCCCATCTAAAAACCATTGTCTAACTTAGAGTTAATTTTGTAATAAAAATGCAAACAAAAACAGACACATATAATAGGCTTCTGCTAAGGAATGGCTGATAAAAAAAGAGAAAACTCTTGAAGTTATTAACATCGTCAACATACGGTTAACGTGACGACTTCCTCTCCATTCTGAATGTCCCACAGTTTGGCCGTTGTGTCCATACTCCCTGTAGCCACCAATGTGCTTTGAGGATTGAATGATAAGCACACCTGGATTACATAAAATGAAAAAGCTTTTAGAAGTACAGCATTTTAAATTGTTAATTTTTACACAGAAAAATTTCAAGACGCATTACCTTAGCAGATTCAGCCTAATTCTTTGTACAGTAGTCAGCAAAATACCAACTGTGAGCAGTTGCACCCTGAAGCAGTCTCCTCTTGAGAGGAAGCTGCTTGCTCTTTTGCAGGGGCCCTGGCTCCCTTTCCCACTTCCAGGCCACTGAAGGACAAGGGCAAAACCCACCACTCCCACCTTCCTTGTAGCTATCACACTTCCTTCAATCATGCCCCTTCGCTCACCAAGGGCTTTGGCTATTGGCTCAGCATCAATTCCAATATCGGTGACCTTTGTGAAGTCCATCTATCCAACGCCTCCAGACTCCGATCCTGGACTCCTTTTGATAATCACTTCCATGGCCACACCCCAAACCTCGGCATCAACTTCTCTAGAAGATTCACTACCAATGCACTCGTCTCTAGCGACAGTTTCTCAAAACTTCAGCTGTCACTCCTCCTCATCACACCCCCTACCCCAACCAGAATACCTTCTGCCTCATTATGGCCACTTCCTTTCCTCCTGGTCCATCATCTGCCATGAAACTGGCCCCCTGGAAGCATCACTTCTGCCAGCATCTTCAACACTCCTAGTCCCGATCTTTCAACTGCACCATCCACAAAACTCCTAGAAACTTGTATGAAGACAGAATTTTTTATCCACACATTTGCCCTCCCTACCTCATCACTCAGCAAAAGCAACTTAAGAAAACAGCAGATCAGATCGCCGTGTTGCTCATTCAGGCCTTCTGGCCTCATCTGTGTCCTCAGTACCATTCCCTACTTTGTCTAACAGTCTTTAGCTCACTACATTCTCCCAGTCCCCACTCTTGCCCACGCTCCCATGCTCATCCTCCTTAGCTGATAACCTGCCTTCCTAGTACTTCCCTGAGAAAACTCACCTATCAGGGGGAAACTTCCCCCATGAGCCTCACTTTCCTGTTCTTCAGTCTCAGATTCAGAGGATCCCTTTGGCTAATTTAAGACACTGCCTTCTTCCCTGCACTCCTGAAGTTCCCTGCAACTTCCCTGCACAGAAGCTGTGCCCATCAACCAGACCAGGTCCCATCCAATGGCCTAAATATGCCTGCGCTTCTCCCACATAAAAACAAATCCTCCTTTGGCTCTACCCTTTAACCACCTTCTTTTCCACCTAAACCAAATTCCTTGCAAAAACTGTCTACCATCACTCAGTGCTTGCCCGCTTTCCACTCTCCAGCCCCACTTAACCGCTCTAGCTGAATGTCCACTCCAAAGGGTGTGGCTGCTCATTCCACTTGGCCTCCCCAGGTTCTCGATGTTCTCCTCCTCCGCAGCTTTGACAGTGCTCTGCTCTCCTTCACTTACTTCTCTCTTCTTCCCTGTCTTTCCATGGTTTCTCTCCTCCATCCTGCCAAGCTTCCATCAGTCTTCTCCCCATACTCCAACTTTTCCTTTGAGAAATTTCAGTTTTTTAATGGTTTCTACTGGCACCCAGATGCCACTGACCCATATCCGTGTCTCCCTCCCAGACCTTGATGCTCAGCCTCAAAGAGCCCACTGCTAAATGCATGCCTATGTTTGGTTATCACACAGGCAGCTTTTATCAATCTGCCTAAGACACTTGAGTCATATGAAGCAAACCTGTTCCTTCTCTTTTATGTACACAATTGGCAAATGTTACTACTAGTCATCCAAGCCTAAAATCAGAGAAACATCCCGGACCCCTATTCTTTCCTTCATGCCTCATATCGACCTGGTAACCTAATGGTGGCTGCTCCTCCCATCCCAACCTCTCTCACATTCTCCTCACCTGCCTCATGACAAGCTTTCACTATTTTTGCTTGGACTGCAACGAGGTCCCCCACTGGCCCCTAGTTCTGATCTTACCCACCTCCCATCTCTCCTTCATATTGCCAGAAAAATAGACCAACACAGCAACATCTACAGGGTCAAGTCCAAAGTCCCTACCGTAGCACATGAGACTCTTTGTACGACTATAACATGGCCTCTCCCACTTCAGTCACACACACCCTGTGACCTGGCTTTGAATGGGCTATAAGTATGCCAACACATTGATTCCCTTAACCCAGGCAGCCGGACTACCCGGAATCCTTGCATGTCACCTCTGGCGTGGACTGCAAATCTGCAGCAGCATACTCCGTGCATGTCATCACAGGGGAGTTCAAAAGGCACCGCTCTGCCATGCAGAGCCACATGAGTGCTTAAGCACATGCCACCGTTGCACACCATGCCCGTGCGGCTCCTCTGCCTGGAACACTGGTGCTATTCCTTTGAAAAGTCTTTCCTGAACACCTCCCTTAGCCAAGAAGCCTTGACCGCTCCCCTCTGTGCTCTCACCAAATTCACCACCAACTTCTAGACACCTATAACATGTCTACTCCATCCGCTAAATCCCTTGGAGGTCAAGAGCTAGGTCTGATTCTGGTTTGGTAGCCCAAACACATAGGCCAGGGTTCACACACAGGCCCCACTTAGTGAGTATGTATTGGATTGATGTTGGCTAAGAGAAATATGAATGTCCTCCTAGGAACTATATACAAAGATAACCTTTTCAAAATTCCAAGGGAATGTGGAAGTGTGGCCACGCTATGGCAATAAAGACCGCGTCTTTCTTACGGCCATGAGAAAGTTACTTAAACTCTCTATGCCTCAGTCTCCTCAACTGTACACTGGTGAAGTACCTCTCTCTTAGGGTTGTTATGAAGCACAACTAAGCTAATATATACGTATGGGAAGGGCTTAGGAAAATGCTTCGTGCACGCTGAATGCCATTAGAGAGTCAATTATAATTTTTCACCGCTATATCCTCCATGTCTAGTAGAGTATCTCGAACACAGCATGAACTCTTGTTGGATGAATATAGCATGAATTTGAAGGGTGACTATAAATACATTTTACCCCTAAAATAAGCATGCTGTTTATTTTTAACAGCTATCATTTGTTCCACAGGGTGCTAATTATCTCACTAACTGCTATAAGATGTGTCACAGAATTGGCCAAGGGCAAGGGCTTCCCAACAGTAGAAGCTATTTGCAGTGTCCAACTATTTATGTAAATTTGAGTTCTAATGATATCTAGAGAACAATCAGCATAAATATTTTACATGATACAGAAAGTTATTTCAAAAGCTCTTGTAAGAACTTCACCAACCCTCATCAAGTCAGTCCTTTAAAGAAATATGAATGAAAAAGAAAAATCAGTTTGGCTATTGTTCTCATATATGTCTACTCGGTCAATGCAGGCATCTGTAACATATTAAAATTAGAGTAGCTCATAAATAGTATCAACACCACTAAACAAAATAGATATATAATAAAAATACTAGATAGAACTTTAAAATTCAGTATAAAGACAGAGCCACACTGTTCAGAATGGAATCCTAAGACAGAAACAGCAATGATGGGTCAGTGTCCGTCATCACCTGTAAGAAATGCACCGCCCTAGTGAATAACGGCACACGCCAGGTGGGGGTGGGGCGGGGAGGGGGCAGGGAGCCTGTGAGAAACCTCTCTACCTTCCTCTCAGTTTGGCTGCGAACTTAAAACCCCTCTAAAAAATTAAGTGTATCAAAACTAAAGAAAGGAAAAATAAAACAGAACAGCAACAGAGAAAGTTTAACAAAATAAGTGTACTCACTATTTCTGCTGTATGACCCCTAAAGGTGTGGTAACATTTTCCCGTTTCTGCGCTCCACAGTTTACAAGTCTTGTCGAAGGACCCGGTGGCAATTTTGTCACTGAGGCAGAGAAAACAAAATGTGGGTTTGGAAATCAAATTCAACCACGGTTACATGACTCACTGAGTTAAGATAAGATATTAATACATGAATCTCCATCTGCTCAGAAATTCACTTCGCTTTTAAAGCAATATGCACCCTACATGTGTTTCACAGGTAACAAAATAAAGCTCTAACTTTTTAATGGCATCATTCTGTATGTTTAATTTCAAATATTTTACATTGAAGGTATATGTTTGGGATTAAAAATACTTTTTAAAGTAAAAGATTTAGTTTAGAAAATGACTAACAAATAAAAATTAATAATGTACAAGAAGTTACATAAACATAGAAAAGTTGTTAGCACATCTCTTAAATGAGAATAGCATTGAATTTACAAAAACAATGATAAAAGATAAACCCAATTAACCACATGTCTAGATAAGGTTTCCTAAGTTACACCATGAGCGTCTCCTCGGGAAAACACTGCCCACATTGTCTCAGTCACAAGGACGTGGAGCCAGAAGGAGAGTTTAGAGAGGACATGAGATAAAGACGTCAGCCCCTTTCAGACAAGAGCCTTCCCATCCTACCGTGGGGCAGCGCTCCTGTCCACACCCACAGGGAAGGTGGGAGCAGCCTGTTCAACCTTCCACTGTGGGACTAAAACCTTCTCTTCTACCCCCATACCCCATCTGCCCTTGATAGGACGTCATCCAAATGGTCACTCAGCCTGGTTATCATTCAAGTGCAAGCTCATTGTTAAAAAGTGTGAGGGGTCTTCAGATCCAGAATACATATCCCAAAGCAAATCTAAGTGCTCAGCACCACGCGGCAGAATTTCTGTTTGTTCAGACTAGCACAGTGCCTTGCGGCTCTCCTTTGTTCTCAGACCCCCACGGGGTATCCCTTTGGTCTCTGATACTCAATGAAGCAGGACCCTTTCCTGAATGCTGCAGGGACAGCTTCTCCCGGAAAATATACCCTGCCTAACCCACAGGCTGATTCCACACCTGGAATCTCTGCCGGGCTTTCTCTTGTGGCATCCAGCCTAAGACATTTTCCGTCAGCAGCTCTCTTTCAAATTCTGCTCAAAATATCCTGAAAACTCTGGGATTTTTTCATCAGTTCCCTCCCTCCATTTTCCATGCCCCTGTGCCTCAAAGATATCAGTCTCAAGTTGCTGTTGTTCCCTGATCAATTTCTGCTCTATCACATACTGTTCTCTACATCCATATGACACCATGTTATAAAAGATACTGACTCCAATATTTTTAGAATTACTGTATTAAATCAAAGCTTGCTCCTCACCTAATATATTAAACAGATGAACACCAATCTAGTTGAAGTTCATCTCTCTTTCTCCCTTTATCTCCCTCTCTCTCTCTCACATACACACACACACAGACATATAAACACATAAACACTCCCTCTTATTCTTTTGTCAACTGCCTTGAACTCATTTTCTGAAACCCCAATGCTCCAAAGTGCAGTGAAAAACACCACCGCGATGCACACCTGAATAGTCAGACTAAGACCACAGAGGGCTGGATAAGGGGGTTTTCACCAAGGGCTCTTGGTAGAATCCAATAAAAGGGCCAGCGCTTCTCATCACTCCATCCTCAAAAACTTTGTTCTCAGATACACACCCCAAAATATCACATTTGTTAAAGGATATGGTATTAAGAGGATATACTTTCAAAACCCTTTAAATAACATGTCAGTTAAAAGCAGAAATTATGCCAGAAATAAAACAGTATCATTTATCATTGTTAATAAAAACCTTTCTCTCCCACAAGCTGTTGTAATTAGGTATTATAAAAATTATCATTCTCTACAATTTAAAAATGTATACATCAAAGTTAAATTTTCTGTAGTTTAATTGTAATATTTAATCATTTTAAAATACCACTGAAGTTTGATTTTTGCCATTACAATTAACATATTCAAAACATGTATCACACTTTCAAAACATATGACATTAGCCAACTAGATATCAAGGGTTTAATACTGGTGGTACAGAATTCTCACTCCAGGGCAGCAAACGTTTATGAAACACACTGTGTTGCCTCCACCACTATCCCCAATGTCTCCTGAAGGTGCTACTTGGTCTGCTTCCTGACTCATCTCCTTGCCTCCTGTTCCTTCCCACCTGCACCCCTCCTTCCTGCCAGGACAGTTCTTCCGAGACAGCTCTTCCACTGCGCCCCTCCTTCGTTCGCACACCTCTCACAGTGACACGGTCCTCCAGAGCCCAGTGCCACCTGCGCAGGAGGCTCCAACCTCACCCATCTCTGTTTCTCTCCGTGAAGCAGGGAGGGAGACTGGGGCCGCTGAGCACGCCTGACCAGACCCCACCGAACATCCTGAGCTGCCGGAGTCCCTGGGCCCCGGGGTCCCCAGCACCACGCTGCAGCCTGCGCCTCTCGTGCTTCCGCCTTAGTCCCCTGTTGTCCCCGAAGACTCTACCCAGGACGGGTAACAGTGATGTCTGAGCTTTCAGACCATTTGCTGTTCGGTCCCAGTCATCAGTATACTGTAATAAAGAACCGTGTTCATCAAACCAACTTGGTTCATGGAAAAAGTCACTTAAAGTAGGCAATCAGGAAAAAAGACACATTCAAATTTTTGCTCAAATATGTACAAATACACATTCGTTTGCCAATCCTTTGACAAGAGGCCGAGGTCCTTCCTTTGACTGTGGGTCAGCTAATTATTCATTTCCTTATCAGCCTTAGATGAACCACATATAAACCATATCAACTTCCACAATTTCCAACTTTTTTTAAAATGCAATCAGAGCTTAAACTTTAAAATACTTGCAGAACAATCCAAATACAGAATTTTTAAAAGTTTTTACAATGTGTTTTCTGATTTTTACATTGATCTCATCTACAGCTTCATTTAGTAAGTTTTTGCAAATATTTCCCTTTTCTGTGTTTTTATAGAATAACAGCTTCATTTTCACATTCATATTTCATTAGTTATAAGCAAAATTTAATTAAATTAAGTATGTATTTTGCCATGTATAATGCACACTTTTTTTACCCATATTTTTGAGGGAAAAATAAGGATGCACTTTACACATGGGTATAATGATTATGTATCATGAGTATAATAATCCCATGTATAATGTACACTGAAACATGAGTGCACATTATACACAGCAAAATACAGTAATTACAACTGAAAGCACAACCAACATAACCAGGTTCACGGACAAATGCAACCAACTCTGGGCAAGCTTAGAACCTAGCCGGTGGGCAGAGAAGTTACACGTCCAGTGGTCAGCCCAGTTGCTGCAAGCACGCAGGGGCCATGGCTGTCAGCAGTACGTCACGTGGAAAGATAGAAAACCTGGAAGTCCATTGACTCCACGAACTACAAATTAGTTTAAAAATGCTCTATTATATTTGGTACTGCTATTTAGCATGGGACTATACACATTGTTTTCTATCTGGTAAAACCATAAATGAACTTCCTAACAAAGTAAACCATTTTACCAATGCATGTCACATTCTCCAGAAGCACCAACCCAGTGCTACAAATACCAGTAGGAACTGCCGGTCGGAGAACTCCCAAGGGCAAAGTCAGCCCTCCTTGAGCTTGTCTTGCTCTCCACTTTACTACTGTGTGACCCTGGGGCGGGAACTTGAACTTTATATACTTTACTGAGGACGGTAATCCCAATCCCTAACTCCTTTGAGCATTGAAGGTGGTATTTGAAAGGGTTTCAGAGCATGCATCAGGCACGCAGGGTATTTTAGTTCTTGGTCTTCCTACTTCCCTCCCCCCCACCACCCCCATCGGTGGAGGAAGGGATGAATAAATGAATGGATGGATTAACGGGGAATGAGGGAATGTGGCGTTACCCGTAAGGGTTGTTGAAGGCTATGGCGTACACCACGTTCCTGTGACCATCCAGGGTGTGCAGCTCCTCTCCGGACGCCGTGTCCCAGACTTTGCAGGTGCGGTCGTAGCTCCCCGTGATGAAGCTAATGCAGGAACAGAAATAAGTCGCCAGGTGAGAATAGCAGCGAGTTAATAAAGACCTCAATTTTACCTGTATGACAATATCCCCAAGTATCATGCTTTTTACAGTGGATATTGTGTATGCAGAACAGACAGTTAAATCGGAGGCAATATCTCAATCCTTTGCCTGAGAAATGGCCCAATGTCATCCCAAACCAAAAAGGAATCAATAAGTAAAACAAAGAGTAATCCTGCCAATAACCAGTCTCATAACAAAAATAATTATATTAAACAATGATCATTGCTAACACTTTTTTGCAACTCTAGCATCAACCTTTCAGATGGTCAGACCATAAAATCTTAGTGTCAGCCCTGGTTCCTCTCTTCCTCGCGCATCCCACACACCAACTATCAGTCAATGCCGTTACCCCAGCCCCCAAATGCATCCCTGCTGTGGCCACTCTCACCAGCTCCAGCACCTCCATCTCCTGCCTAAACAAATGAAAACATTTCTGATGGGTCTTGGCTCATAAATAGTCCTTACAAATGGATTTTCCTCACCAAAACTGGAGCTATTTTTTTAACCTTCCTCAAAGGCTTTCCAGCAGTCCAGAGGGAAATTCAAAACTTCTGCCCGAGGTGCACCTGGTGCCCGAGGTGCACCTGGTGCCCGAGGTGCACCAGGCCAGCAGCCCTGGCTGTCTCTCAGCAGCCACAGGCACCTCCTCCTAGTCGCTGGAGACCCACACTGCTCGTTTCATACCTGCTGGTTCTTCTACCCACCTGGCTCCCCCCACCATCCCCAGGGCCCAGAGCGTGGCTGGCACACTAACAAGTGTTCAATAAACTTTCATTTAACATTTCACAATTCTTCAACATGACTAGTCTACTAAAGGGAAGGTAGTATATTGACCTCTAATATTGGAAAGTAAAATAAAGTATTATAGTTATTTCTTACATATTCCATTAGGAACAATATTCCCCAACACAGAAAAAAAAAGGCACCAAATTAAAAAGCGAGTGTGAATGTCAAGTGGAAATGATAAAAGGTGAACACAGAGTGTGATGCCTAAGCTCAGCCAACCAGGCGGGTGGGCAAGGCGCTTAGAGAATGCCCGGCACTTTGGGGGGCGTCATCAGAACGGAAACTGTGAGGTGAGCATGGGAAGGGGTGCACAAGAAGGCTCCTTATCTTCTGTTGCTCTGAACCTAAAACTGCTCTATAAATGAAGTCTACTAAAATTATTTTTAAAAAATAAAGAGAGAGGCTTACCAAGAGCCCGATTTATTAAGGGCAACGTTAGTCAGTGGCAGTATATGTGCTCGGAGAACCTTCAATGAAAGAAAACACCTTCGTTTTAGCTCAAATAAAATTAAGTTTTATTAATTAACTTTAACTTCAGACCAATAAAAATATTCAAGTTTGTCTTAATTATATTAATAAGTGGACAATAGCCAAAATCTGAACAAATGAGGAAAAATGCATTGTACCTTCTATTATTATGACCAACCATACATTTGGTAGTTACGAATAATCACGAGAGTATAGCTGAATCTGTGTTTTCCATCTTTACCTTTAGGATAAATTATTGCTATTAAATATCAAGTAGCACTAATTTATAGTATTTTTACATAGTACACATGGTTTTGTATATATGTATGAACAGTGTATAGAAGAAATATACTCAATATGTTTACAATGTATTATTACCCTTTGAATCCTAAAGCTCTTTTAGAGTCACAATATGTCTTATTTTATTTATCTTTCAATCCCTACATTATGCAGCACATGGTGGATGCTTAATATTTATTGGACAAATGTACATAAATTAATAGTCTGTTTATGGACAGAGTGATTGACTAGGCTGGGATGGTCTCAGTTACGTCTACCACCAGAGTTTAACTACTATTAATGGTGTTTTCTTTCATTACCATCAGTATTCCCCTTGAAGGAGAAATTACAAGGTCAAGTTTGGTTATAGCACTCCTATTTGAAGTTAAACAGTGCCACCTGTTGGACAAAGAAATTTCACAAGCAAAACCTCAATTGAATGGATGAATACAAAAGATTGCCTGAATATTTTGTGTCAGATAGAATATGTTGAGTATGTAAATAATAATTATATTTTATTATAATTATATTTAAATCATATAAAATAAAATTAATGTAATATGAGCCAATTCTAGAATCAACTATTAAAGGTTAATTAAAAAAATTAAAGTTGTTCCTGAAGTATTAAGTGACTGTATTTGTTATACTTTTAATTTCATAATCAGAAACTATGAAGAAAAGTAAGCATACTTACGTTGCATTAAATTGTTATATAATCCATATCAATAAATAATTTAGTTTGATTCACATGAACCTCTGAAATATTGATATACTATGAAAAACAACTTCTTAATATTACTCTAACTGGAAGAAATAATTTTAACTGCTCAATAACTCAAAGCTGCCTTAGTGCTTATCCTTAAATTTATCATTATAAAGGAAAATATGTTTACTACAAATCTTTACTAAACCTCAAGCAACAAATGTTTGAATTGTATTCATTCAGCAAACATTCATTGAGACTTGGCCTTAGCAAATACATGTGAGGCACTGAGGGGAAAAAAGCCCACAGGATTTGCATTTCACCTCAAATTAATCGGATTTCAGGTAATTCACTGAAGTCACCTCGCGTTCGGAAGCTGCATTACCTTGAAGAGGTAGAACTTGCGGTCGCTGTGCTGCCCGAGTTTCTCTTGCAGCCTCTGGATTAGAAGTTTTACCTGGTCGGTCCGCGACGCCGTGATGAGCGGCTCTGCTCTCTGTATCTCTTCTACTAAGGCATCCACATCGGTGCTGAAATTCGCAGGGAGAAAGTTACTTTTCCCCAGGACGAAAATCACATATGCATTCATCACAGGAGGTTGCACGGTTTTATGAAGCATAGCATTTACAAAACGTCAAGAGCACCATCATCTCTACCAAGAGATTTCTGGGGTGGGGGTCAGGGAGGGCTGGGGGCGGGGGCGGGGGCATGTGATTCAACACGAAGCACTGCGGCAGGGGTCTGAGTTCTCCAGAGCCTCTGCCTTGCCCGAGACTTCTGCCCTGGGGGCAAGGGTGGGGGTGCAAAGATTCCGGTGGGCTGACCTAACGGAGGCCAAGCGCGCTCTGGTTCTGAACATGAGCTTTTTCTCTGTATTTTTTTCCCTCTTTTTCTTTTAAGTGAACATGCATTAAATGTCTCTGGTACTATTATACTTTCCACTTTACGTTTATTCTCTTGTTTAATTTGGCAACAACCCTCTAATTTAATGCTTTTATTGTAATTATCTTTCTGATAAAACAACTAGGATTAGAAAGGTTAGGCTTTATATAGTTTTAAGGAAAGAGAAAGCACCTGACAAAAAATAAACATTCAAAGAATAATGATGATTGTAATTAATATTCCCTATTGGCTAGAACCTGACTTCCCTGCAAGAGAACTGGTCTGACAAGTCCAGATTCACGGTTTTCCCCAGTATTCAAATAATCTATAGCAACTGCGGTAAATTTTACTAGTCCAGAATCATATTAGATCGAGACAAATACAAATGACTGTAAACCACAAAACATCTAAAATGGGGCAATTTTGCAAAACGTGTATGTAAGGCACACTGTCCAGCATCCACCCTTCAAGGAAGGGAGGAGGGGAGTCCCGGTGGACAGCCTCCCGCCTCACCCACCTCAGGACCCACCTCCGCGTTTGCGCTCAGGGCTTGCTCTTCTCAGCGGCCCTCCGCCCACTGCGGAGCAAAGGGACGGTGCTAGGATCCGGTCATTTTGAGCCTGTGCAAGACTCTTCTAACCAGCAGGCTCTACTCCAGAGCTCCCCTTTAGGCCATCAGAGATCTTTGTCAAATCGGTCCCATCGTGGCCCAGGGCTCCCCCTGCCCAGCCCTGCTTCAGCCTTTGGTCTGTCACAGGTGTCCCTGCCCAGCAACCTTTTGCCCACCTACCGCTGTCTCAGTGTCTACTTCCCAGAAACTCAAACCCTGATCAGTATCCTCCCTCTCTCCATCAATACACACTTCTTGAGCTCCAGTGTTGTGGCGTGAGCTAGGAGATGACTCCTCCCATCCGTCTCACTTACTGAGAACCTACTGCAGCTGAGGTGCTGGGAATGTGTACAATACGGTCCTGGCTCTCAAGAAGTACAATCCACCAGAATATTTGGAGCGGAAATAAAGCAGAGATGGTTTACAACAATGCCTTTGATAAATTCAAATTTCAGTTAGTGAAAAAATCATACTTTCATAAGAGTTAAAAACATAATAATAACTTTTGGAAAAGTTTCCAACAAATGCTATGAATCGGTACAGATTTCTTAGCAAGATCTAAATTAACCGGGTATTTAACCCACACACCCAGCCCTGCAGTCCTATCCTAATTGCTGTTTTCCCGCATAGTAGCTCCAGTGTGTCATATATAACGCAAGCATTTCTAGTGCAGGATACTTCCAGACTCTTGAGCAGAACTAGAAAAAAGTATAGATACTTTAAAAACAAAATCTTGAGACTTTTATTGACATTAGAGGATGACTACAATGTCCTAAAGATCTCCACTTTTTAAACGCAAATCTGCATTGTTCTGAATCTCTAGCTGGAAGTTATTCTCTCATGTCAAAGTTTATCTGTGCCACTCACAGGATGTTCCTCTGTTTCGTACAAGTTGTTTCTCAAATTAGGCAATCAGCCCACGGAGTTGGGGTGATCATAATCCCATGGAGGGATTATAATACCGAGGTAGGAATTATGATTAGCATCTTCATAGCTTCTCATAAACTAATCTAGGGCTTTACACGTAGAAGGTGCAAATACGTCATTACTGACTGAAAAAAAAAATACTGAGTGTCCTAACAATGGGACTTTGCACCTGCTGGCGTAACCACACAAATAATATGTACTCTATACGAAAAGAGCAAAAAGGCTTGATTTAATTCGAGACCTTGTTTCCCCTGAAAATAGGTTAAACAGGGATTGATGCAGATGAAATTCAATGACATTATCTTTGCTACTGTTTACTCTTTGATTTAAACAACAAAAAAATGCCTCCTGGGGACCTTGTCCGGAATAACACGTGGACCCCACCCTAAACAGCATCATCTCAGCCACACCTGTTCTCAACCCAAGACGGATTCCAGACCCTGCAGCTGCCCTCGCCAGCCATGAGGCCGTTTGGGTTTATTTTAAAACTAGAGAGCAGCTCGTCTAGTGTTTCATTTTGGCCATGTGCGAGGGCCTTTGCTGGCAGTCTCTGGTCCCCTCCCAATGAATTCGGACAAAGTAAAAGGACAGCCACGGCGAAAAATCACTTACTTCTCTGGGACGCTACTCTAAAACACATACTGCAGTGTTTTTGTTCTTTTTCTGTTCTTGCATTGAGAATATCTTCACCTTATCTGAAGGCAGGCTCACACGGGCACAACCACGACTCCCATTCTGTCTCTTGAAGTGGAGTTTTGCATAAGATCTCCCAAAGGGAATGGGTTCTGGCCAAGGCAACCTCACAGGGGGATTTCCTGCCTGCACACAAGCTTCCAAGACCAAAATCTGGTCCTCCGAACCGTGCCCCAGGGCAACTAACGAGGAAGAGGGTGTGCAGTCGGCGCTATCAGATGCTTATCTACCAAGAAAATAACAAGCTCAGGAATACTCTTAAAATTTAGTGCCAGCACTCCTCAAAACTGTCAAAGTCATCAAAAATAAGGAAAGTCTGAGAAACTCTCAGCCAGGAGCGGCCCCAGGGAGACTCGACCACTACATGTCAGGTGAGATCCCGGAGGGGAAACTTGGAAGAGAAAAAGAGATCTAGGTGGAAGACAAACAAACCAACCCTGAATAAAACACAGTTTTAAGTTAACAGTAGCACAGCAGGCTGGTTCGGTCATCACCGAGGAGGGCACCGCACTAATCTAAGATGATAGTAACGGCATACTGCGTACGGGGTGTGCGGGAACTTTCTCTTCACAACTTTTCTAAAACTATTCTAAACTAAAAGGTTTATTTTTTAAGTTCTATTTAGAAAAAAAAAAAAAAAGAAGAACAGACTAATGATCCATTTTCCATCTTCTCCACACTCAACAATAACACTCAAGTAGCACTCACTGAAGCAAAGAGAAGTAACACACCACAGAACATTTCTGAAAGCAATGCCCTGTCCGAATTCACGCCGCTCATCCACACATCGCCCTGAGTCAGGGGTTCCAATAAGAGACTGGATGTGATACACATGTCTCGACGTGCAGCCAGCTCACCTGGGACAGAGATCGAGCAAATCTATGGATTTGGTCTTCAATTCCCCCTTCTTCTCATATTCCAACATAATTCCTGTAAAAAATAAACAAACATGCTATAAAACATTTACGACAACTGATGTCAAAAGTTAACCTACTTTGACAATTTGTTTTATTTTTACTTCTCAATTTTTTTAATTTTTCAAAACATACGCAGTGATGTCTGATTCTAAAACAAGAGCATGTAAACTCATTATTGCTTGGTCCTTCCTCTAAATACAACCAAATACCCTTGAAATGACTCATCAGGAAAGACAAAATAACTGAGTTGGGTAGAAGGTGGACTGTCCAGAGGCCTCAAGACTTGAGCAATGACAATGTGGTGAATTCCCTGCATTCTCTTTTTATCTCCCCACACCCACACACTGCGGACCGAAGGCATCTGTAGGCTGGAACCACTAAAAGACATAGACAACAAAAACAACAACAACAACCTTACAGCAACCGCAAGAAAGCTTGCTTGTTGTGGCCAAAAGACCGAGAAGGGAGCTCAAACAAAGAATTAATGGGGAGGCCTAACCACTGCTCAGCAGCTCAGGCCGCAGATTGTCCCATTCCCACTGCAAAGCTGAGCCCATCAGCTGTCTGATCTGCCTGCAGCAGACACAGCAACAGAGCTCCAGACTTTTCCAATGCGCCACCCCTCTGCTGGGGCCCGGGGAGAGCCACCTTGTTCATCTCTAGCAGTGTTAGGGAAGTGCCAGGATCTTCCAGACCCCACTTCACAACCAAGCCATGGGTGGACAGTGTCATCCACCTCCAGGAGGGCAGCAATGAAGTCCCCAGATGACCCAGATGCCACGCTACAGCCAGGTACCTAAGCAACGTGCCTGCCTTTCAAGCCACGGGCATAACCTGGGCCAGGGTTTTGTCCCCTACCCCCAGGTCACCCAGGGAAAACAGGCATATTGGGATAAACCTTCTGCCCTTGCAAGTGGTACCAGCAGAAACTGAGCAAGAAGCAGCCTTGGCAGCATCAGAAAAACTAAGCGGGCCAGGACAGTATCACAAGGCCTCAGAAAACTAAGCTGCCGTTGGAACTAAAGCAAACCTGTGTTGGTGAGGAAAACAATGACCACCATTAGAGATTGGGGCCACCGCTTAATTTGTAGAGAGGAATCAGCAGCTTCATCTTCTGCTGCTTCTGTACCATTAGTGCAAATGTCAATATATTGAAAAAGCAAATATCATTATTATGAAAAAAGATAGAATCCTGAGGCCCCACTTTGATGAGGTTCAAGGGTCCCTACAATTTGAGAATCATGACACAATTTGGTATCACAGATGCCAAATTAATCTAGGGAGTTAAAGTAATTATAATGATTTTATATTTCAAAATTTGAAAATTTACCAAATATTATAACAATAAATTGTGATTCTGATGCAAAATGAGATCAATGTAATAGAATCACCTTTAAAATGAGAAGCTTCTTCATTTTAAAAATTAAGTCAAGGTAATATTTCAAATGAATGGGGGAAGAATAGATTATTCAATAAATAGTGATTTAATAATCAGCTGAATTTTGAAAAAATAAATCTATAATTCTACCACATGATGTACAAAAATATATTCTAAGTGTATTAGAAATTTTAGGGACTTCCAGTCAAGATGGAGGCATAAGTAGACACGTTTTGCCTTCTCGTGCAATCACAGAAAGAATTACAAGTAGGCTTCAAAGCAAAGAACACCCAGAACTGTCAGAAAACCAAACTGTATGGAAGTCCGACAACCAAGGAAAGAAGCCATATTCACCCAGACAGGTAGGAAGGGCAGAAACTTGGAGGTGGGTGGAGAGGCAGCAGCAGAGGCAGAACAGGGAATCCCATATTCACGTGTGGTGGATAAAAATTGAGAGAGATGACTTGGGAGCCAGTGATCCCAGGCCCTGCCAGACCTCACAACCCAGGGATCTAGCACTGGGAAGATAAGTCCCCATAACTTCTGGCTGTGAAAACCACTGGGGGTTGGGGCAGTGGAAGAAACTGCCAGATTTTCAGGAGATTCCACTTAAAGGCCTGCATGGTCTTAAAACATATGCAGACCCGCCCACTCTGGGATTCAGCACCAGGGCAACAGCGGGAAGGGTGTCAGTCACATACAGGGAGTGGGTGAAGTGACTGGAAATGGGGCAAGCGCCAGGCAAACCTCCAGATGCTAGAGAGCAGCACTGTCCCCTTTCTTAGCACCCCCCCCGCACACAGAACCACAAAGCAATGAAGAAGTGTGCCCCACTCTGGCGATTACCAAAAGCTCTGCCCCACATAATTTACAGGTGCTTTTTCTAAGACGGAGAGTCAACACAACTCTACCTAATACACAGAAACAAACACAGGGAGGCTGCCAAATTGAGGAGACAAAGTAATATGGCCCAAATGAAAGAACAGAACAAAACCCCAGAAAAAGAACTAAATGAAATGGAGCTAACCAATCAGATGCAGAGTTGAAAACACTGGTGATCAGGATGCTCAAAGAATTTATTGAATATGGCAACAACATAAAGGAAGAAATGAACATTACACGAACTTAAATAAAGAAAAATCTACAGTGAACCAACAGTGGACGGGGGGATGCTGGGATTCAAATCAATGGTTTGAAACATAAAGAAGAAATAAGCATTCAACCTGAACAGTAAGAAGAAACAGGAAGTCAAAAAAACAAGGTTAGTATAAGAAGCCTCTGGGACATCTCCAAATATATCAACATCTGGATCATAGGGGTGCTAGAAGGAGAAGAAGGTGAGCAAGAAATTGAAACTTATTTGAAAAAAATAATGAAAGAAAATTTCCCTAATTGGCAAAGGAAATAAACATATAAGTCCGGGAAGCACAGAAAGTCCCAAACAAATTGGACTCAAAGAGTATCACACCAAAATACATCATAATTACATTCCCCAAGATTAAAGATAAGGAGGCAATCTTAAAAGCAGCAAGAGAAAAGGAGACTTTTACCTGCAAAAGAGTTCCCATGAAACTATCAGCTGATTTCTTAATGGAAATTTAGCAGGCAAGAAGGGACTGGCAAGAAATATTCCAAGTGAAAAAAAGCAAGGACCTACAACCTAGATTACTCTATCCAGCAAAGTTATCATTTAGAATGGAAGGGCAGATAAAGTGCTCCCCAGACAAGATAAAGCTAAAGAACTTCATCATCACCCAGCCCTTATTATATGAAGTGTTAAAGGGACTTATTTAAGAAAAAGATCAAAACTATAAAGGTTAAAATGGCAGCAAATTCACAACTATCAACAACTGAATCTAAAGCAAACAAACAACAACAACAACAAAAAAAACCAACTAAGCAAACAGCCAGAACAGGAACAGAATCATAGATATAGAGATCATTCAGAGAGTTATCAGCTAGGAGGGGGAAGGAGGAGAATGGGGGAAAAGGTACAGGGAATAAGAAGCATAATTGGTAAGTACAAAATAGACAGGAGGGTATTAAATATAGTATAGGAAGTAGAGAAGCCAAAGAACTTACATGTACAACCCATGGACATGAACTAAGGAGGGGATTGCTGGAGGGAAGGGGAGTACCAAGCAGAGGGGTGCAAAGGAGAAAAAAAAATGGGACAATTGTAATAGCATAATCAATAAAATATATTTTAAAAAATATAAACAAACAAATAAATAAATCTCTTTTCTTGGATAAAAAAGGAATTTTAATATTCAGAGTAAAATATAAATTGGTGTAAATAATAAGAGCATATTTTTATCTTAGTGTTTGTAATTGGCTTATTAAGTATGATGTGAAACTCAACAGCAAAAAAAGAAAAAATTGATGGATTTGTCTGAAACATTTTAAGCTTCTACATAGTAAAGATACCACAAAGTTAAAGACAAAAGATAATCAGAAAAAATAATTTTAACTATAAATACAAACTTAATGAATTTAATATAAAACTCAAATAATTTTAATTTAAAAAATTGACAAAAAGCATGAACAGTCAATTTTCTAGCAAAGAAAAACAGTAATCATTAATTAGACCAAAAAAAAAATGCCCCTAACTTCAGTAAGAAATACATTAGCTATCCTTTAATGCATATTTCATGATTGGGTTATAAGTATTACTTTTATACTTACAAAGTAGCAGAAAAATAAGAACATAGAGAAAAAGAAAGAAAAATGATAGGGATCAACATCAATAGAATATAGATTCTTAAAGATCAAAATCCCCATAAAGTTGATTGAAAATCAACTGTCCCCAGACAGTACCTTGAAATGTACAAGGTTTCTATCAATTTAAAGCATCATTATCATCAAGGACTCTGTGAATTTAAGTCTTTTAGAGTATAGATAAGAGTACTCAATATTTACTATTTATTATTGAGAAAAGTGGGCATTCAGTGAACAGTTGAGTAAATAAGTGATATAAACAATTAATAAGTAATATAATCATGATCTATAACTCAGGAAAAGGTTGAAAGAATTAGCATTTGATAGTCCACACAGCATAATCTAACATCTACAGGAAACAAATTTTAAAGAGCTAGCAAACAAATTTACGCAATTCCACTTTCTTTATTTGCAACTGTCTTATTTCCAATGAAATGAAAAATGTTAAAAGCCTTTAGGTTGACTACCAAAAACTAGTTGGGCTGATGTACAAATGGAATCCCAAAAATGAAGTACAAAATCCAAAACATGTACATTAACTTTTTCACTGTGCCAAGCACCAAGGCAGTGTGGTCCCCCTTCCATGCTCACTGAGCTACCAAGTGAGAGGAGGCTGGGTCACAGGCACTAAAGAAAATGATCACAAAATACACAAAGATGTTCCTGAACGAATGTGGTTCTTCAGCAGTTGTTTCTCACAGTATCTGAATATTACTGATCTTCCCCTGGTTGTGAATTATTATTCAACACGTATAATTCCAAAAACACTGAGTTAAGGAGCCACTAACCCCAAAATTCTGCAATGTACTAAAAGGCTAAGCTTCAAAAGATGTGAGTATTCCTTACTCAGATCATATTCAGTCAACAGAAACTTTTAAAGTGCTGATTTAAACTGATAACATTCATCAGTTTAATTGATGTTTATTTAATTCCTTCTCCTGGCCATAAAACAAGGGACTCTACTCAATAAATAAAAGACAAAGGCTGTTACAACTGAGTCAGTTGGAAAGCATGTATTCAACACCTACTCTTCATGAAGAGAAATGTTTATGAATTCATGAATGTAACCCAGATGAAAAGGAAATGCCTCATTTCATTAGTCATGTTATTGCTCTGTACCTTTAGTCAGGAATTTAGGTGGGGGGAGGGATCATTCAGTGGATGCCAACAAGACAATGCTCCTGACCTATACCTTATTCAAAGGAAAGTGGGAAGACTGTAAGGAGAGGATTAGGAGGCGAAACAAAATTGCAAAGGTACCATGGGGATGACTCAGTGGTGAGTGATTTTTTTTTCTTGTTTATAATGTTATTGCAGCACCCACCTGCTATTCGGGAGCACCTCAGAAATTTACATACAATACATGCTCACCAAAGATTGGAATTCAAAAACTAAGTGTCTAACACGCTAAGTGATATGCCCTCATTAGAAGATAATCATCAAGGCAGTAGTCACAAGCAGGAGTCTAAGGCTTCAGTCTCACTTGAATAAGATTGCTATTAGAACCCTGGACTTTCATAGCTGGAATGGACCTTGGAGATCATGTCAACCTATTCACATTTCAGGTAGCGTTTTAGGCATTCTTAACATGCACCATCTCATTGAACTCATTCATTTTTTTCAACAAACATGGACGTGCCTATATATGCATCATGCTCCATTTGCAGTGCTAGAGATATGGAGGTAGACAAAACAGACAAAGTTCCTGCCCTTGTGAAGCTTCTGTTCTAGTTGGGGAGACTAAAATAAAAACATAAAATGATGTTGAAATGAGGTGATGCTAAGACTAGGTAAAGCAAGGAATGGACTATAAATTCTAGAGAAAAAACTGGAAATTCTAGAAAGGGAGGTTTCACTTTACCACTTACTTTTTAGGAAAGAGCTTAAAAAAAAAAAAAAAAAAAAGATGAGAATGCTATGCAGGTGTCCAGGGGGAGCTGATCACCAGGAAAAAACAGCAAGCCAGCAACCACAGACACCCTGAGTGGGGCACAACCGGCCCATCCAAGGCACACCAAGGAAAGTGGTGTCGCTGGATGGGGACGCAGGGGGAAGTCAGGGAAGCAAAAGCAGGTGAGGCTCCTGTAGGGCTTTGGACATTGTAGCCTCAGAGGTCATGGTCCTTTTACTTTAAGTAAAAGCCACTGGCGAGCCAAAGAGCGACATGACCAGGAGTTTGTGGTGATGGTGGTGCAAACAAACCTACTGGCTGCCAGTCATCTATGATGGTGGCACATACAAGCATGCACAGTGCATAAGACTTGATGATGATAATAAATGACGATGCCACTGGCTTCTGTATTTACTACACTTTTATCATTGTTTTAGAACGTACTCTTTCTGCTTATATAAAAAAATATTTGCTGTGAAACAGCATGCTGTGTTATGCCAGCAGCAGCTTCATACATCTGTGTTTACCATGCTTCTTGATTGCAACATTTTCTCTTGTGCTTCACTTAAACTTGTGTTGTCTTGCACAGTGAGATGCTGTGAAGGCTTGTAGTCTGGGAGCAATAGGCTGTGCCATCTAGCCTAAGCGTGCAGCAGGCCAGACCATCTAGGTTTGTGTAAGTGCCCTGTACGATGTTCACACCACAGAATCACCCAAGGACACATTTCTCAGTATGTATCCCCATCAGGAAGCACTGAACGACTCCGTGTATTTTGAAGGTGAGCTGGAAGGGTTTCTTATTGGACCTAATGTAGAATGTGCAAGATAGGAGAAAAGAATGAGCCCACGGCTTTGGCATGAGCCACAGGGGAGAAATGGAGCTACCATCGACCTAGGTGAGGAAGACCGCGGGAGGCCCAGGTAAGATGCACACTGGATATCGAATGAAGTCTGACAGGTAGCGAGGCACTCAGGACTGCCCAGGGGGTTCTGAAGCCTTGAGATGAGATCACCTAGCTGGTGAGTATAGATAGAGAAATCCAAGGACGGAGCTCTGGGACACTCCAACATTAAGATCAAGACAAAAGAAGTCAACAAGCGGGACTGAGGAGCAACAAAGGAGAAGGTAAAACAGGTGGCCTGGACACCAAGGAGGACAGAAAGGACAAATGGGCGGAATGCTGCTGTCAGGTACAAAAAGGCAAGGGCTGCGATGCTGTCGGGGGATTCGCCCATTTGGGGGTGACTGGGGATCTGGAAAAGGGCAGTTTCAGTGGGGCAATGAGGGTGAACACATGACAAAGTAATGTTCAAGGCAGAAGGGAGATGGGAAACTGGAAACAACATGCTTTCCAGGAGGTCTACTCTGAAGGGAGGGAGGGAAGTGGCAGAGTAACTGGAAAGGGTCAGAAGACCTGGAAGACGGGTGCCAGCGTCTCCATCCGCCTGGCCCCTCGACAGGTCCAATCAAATTGCCCGAGTTGCTAGATTTTGACATGGTGAGAGCAGTTACGATCCCAGAGCTGAGACCCTTGACCTACACTCCACAGCAAAGGAATGAACGCAAGACGTTCATTCATCATTCTACGTATGGGAACTAGCCCCAGACTACGAGCAAGCAAAGCTGAAGTCAGGTTGTGGAATGCTTACAGAGAACAAGCTGTTCATTTTAATTTAAAATTTTCTATAGACTACCTCTCCTATCTAGGGCCTTATTGTGTTAGTTTAATCGGAATTCTAAAAGGGAGAAAATGAATGTGTTTCCTACAGATGTTCACTTCACATTGGAGAAAGTCACCCGCCAGGTCCGTTCTTGTCAGGAGACCTGAGCTTTTCACTGGGTGCGTCCATGTGGTCATCTACTGCCTGTGCTAAGTTTTCCAGACTTTTTATTTTGGTGTCTGTTTTTCCTAAGGTGATTTCTGAATTAGAAGCCAAGAGTTCTGCTCCTACTTCTGTCCCTCACAAGCTGGGTGACCAGTGGACTTCAGATATTCTGTAAAGGTGACCATATCCTCGCCTATGAAACACGAGAACTAGACAAGTTTATCCCACTGAAACTGTAGCATTCTAGGGGCTCACTTCATAATCTCCTTAACTCACTGGAAGCGAAGCCTGAGACCTTCTTTAGGGCCCCACGCGCTAATAAAGTGTCGACAGGCAGTTTGGAAAACGGTCACTAACGCAGTGCTACGTTGCGCGTGCGTTTTTCTTTTCATGCTCAACACACCTCGACTTCTGTCAAAGGAAAACCAGCCTGGCTCTTGTGGGTGTCTCCCTCGCGGAAACCAACATCCCAGAACAGCGCCAGCCCCCACCTCGCCCTCTGCATCCCACATTCCTAACTGACCAGAAAGCACTCGAACTCAGCGATGGAAAGGTTTAAAAACTTCCTAAGAGAGTCATTTTTAAAGTTTTGAGTCAAGGATCCGAACGAGTGAGACCATCCATGTAGGGAAGCACCCTGCTTCCTGTCCCGCAGGGATCCCCCATTCTGGGGGTGCGCTGCTCCCTCGGTCCCCGCACCCTCTTCCACAGCAGACCCGCCCAGCACCGGAGTCCAGGGTCCCACAGGAGGGCGGAGGGGTCCGGCCGGTACCTGGAGGATAATAACGGAGCAGGAGGCTCTTGAGCTTCATTTTCTCGCTCCGGGACCCCAGGCGGAGCCAATTCGTAGTCATGGAAACGGCCAAACAGCAGCAGGAGGCCGGGGCGCATGCGCGGGCGCCTTGTCCGGCCACCGGCTGCAGAGCTTAGAGCCTGGCGCTTCTTGGGTTGCTGGTGACCCAGGGCAGAAGGGGAGACCGGCCCAGCGAGACGCGCGCGGGGAGCACGACCTGCCCCCGCCGTCGCCTCATCTGCCTTTGGGTTCCCTGGGGCAGCCGGCGCCGAGACAGCACTCCCGCCTGCGCTGTTGCCTCCTGAATCGGCACCCCTGGGTGCCTGGGGTGGGCAGGGGCCAGGTCCCCTCGAGTCCTTAGTAAGAGTGACCTCATAAGGGCCTAGGCCACCGCCTGGGCTGCGAACCCTGTGGTCTACTGGGTTCCAAGAAGCAAGGACGGGAGAAAAATCCCTTTGTCGTTTTCCACTCCTGGTTTCTCCTCATCCCCTGTCCCTGTCCCCACAAAAGTAAAATGACCTCAAGGTAATAGCCTACATTTGCCGACGTGGGGTCATACACTGTGCTAAGCGCCTATACACCTATACTCACCCAGTCTTAACAAAAGTATGAATTATGCACCATTTATACCACTCCCATCTCAAGAATAAGACAACTGAGAGTTAGGGAAGGTGAAGAACTACCCCAGGTCTAGGTCAAGTGAGCGGTGGAGGGTGGGAACAGGGTGCGTCAGAGCCTACACCTGCACTCTGAACCCCGGCTTTCGGGGCCTACCCTTGGCCTGTTCTATGTCTTGCCACCATCATCAGTCCCTCGCCTGCCTCCTCCAGGGTTCATCCAGAAGGCTGCGGACAGGAACAGGAAGAGTCGGATAGGCAGACTGTCCATTTTCTTGAAGGAACTTGGCCTCCAAATCCCTAAGTAGGAATTTCCCAAACTTAAGCACTTCCTGCACCCAGAGTGAGACTTATTACTTCATGGAGTCAGAAGGTACTACAGTTGTTTACTCTGAGAAAGCAGGGTTCTCTGGAAAAGACAGTAATGCTAGGAAAAACAGAAGGCAGCAGGAAAAGAGAGAGAGCACCTATGACTCCATAAAAAGAAACCCTAGGCATGAGTCTACAGGACCTGAGCAGGCCTGTTGAGGACAGGACCCTGTGGACATCAACCATCTACAGAGCCACCAGATTTTGGAGTCAGCTCAAGGACGTGTAACACCCTCGGAAGGTTGGAGAGATGAAGGAAATGGGAAAGCCTCTGCTACTAAGTGATATAAATGGGCAGCTCAAAACTCACCTCATCCCATTGGTAGTAAGCATCCACATCTGGGAAATGGGGAGCCAGGAGAAATCTAAGGTGCTGTCCAGCTCCAACTTCCCCCTAATCATTACGACTCTGGGAAAGGTTTAAGCAGGGAGGGGCACAGAGTTCATCTACAGAAACAAGGGACTCTTTAGCAGATTTTGTTCACCTATGTTACTGCTTAAGTTCGTGCCGTTTAAAATCAGGCCTTTGGAAAAATAGTAACGTTGGAGTGGAGAAATCTGGTAGACACCATTTAACCACGTGATCAAATTTAACATCACCCGTATTGGGGCAAACTGACGTCTGTACTACCTGTTACCACACACTGAAAGCACACACCAGTTCCCTGAGGTTCCTGCCCCAACGCACTACCTGCCTGGAATCACGAGGGAGCATCAGAGCAAGTCAAATAGAAGAAAGTGCTCAAATAACAGTCAAAGTCAAGAAAGAAAGGACAGACTAAAAAACTATGCCAGATTAAAGGACAATAAAGAGATTGAAAAAAACACTAAATGAAACTGAGTGATCTTGGGATGCTGACCCAGGGGAAAAAAAAATACTAGCTATAAAGGACACGATTGGGACAACTGGATGAAATGTGAATAGGAATCAGAGTTTAGAGTATGTTAATATTATAGAAACACGGTTTAAGTTCCCCGATTTAGCTTATTACTCTTTGGATATGTAAAAGAATGTCATTCTTTAAAAAATAAACCCTCAGATTTATTTAGGGATGAGGGGGTACAATATCTGCAATCAACTCTCAAAGAGTTTTGAAAAATTATATGTGAGTACGATGCGTGTTTGGGAGGGATGTGTCCAATTGGATAGGTAGATTGATAAGAAATGACAAAGCCCATGAACAAAATGTTGCCTCTAGACAATTTCTTTTGAGAAGTTCCTTGTTCTACTCTTGCAACTTGTCTATAAGCTTGAAATTATTCCAAAATGAAAAGTGGACTTTGTTTCCCACAGTTCAGAACGTTATCAGTTACAGGTAACAATCAAACTGCTTGGCTCCACTTCTGTTTTGTTAAGAGAGTCCCAAGTTCAAGCTCACTCCCTGTTTCACCCCTAATTAAACCTCCAGCATCCTCTAGTTATGGAACCAAGAGTTCCCACAATTATCGACTACCCTTCCCCACGCTCCACGTCTAGGATTTCCCCTACTTCCTTAAACCAAACTTATGGGTCGTCTTTTAATTCTTAAGAAAAGAGTTCCAGCTCTGCAAATTTGGACATCTCTTCCTTGGCTCAAGAAGCTTAAGGCAAGTTCTCCACACAGGTGGTTAAAGAACGTCCCAGCTCCCTCCCCACTGTATCCACAGCCCTCCTCATTGACTCTGGGGCACAGGCCCTTGGAGCTGTGGCCCGTCTTCCCACAGCCAAGTTCAGCAACCCGCACTTCCGTCTTTACTTGAGAGTTGTTTATCTGGATGTGCAAGCACCCTGGCTGTCCATTGTTTCCAAAGTTCGCCTCCAGGTTTTTCCTGAGGACCCAGGCCCTTTCCACCTATCAGTAGGACTCCTACTGTTCGGCCGTGCCAGCCCAGAGTCCTGTCGTGAGTACCCAGTATGTCTCCCATCCCCTTTTCTGGGAAGGCAGTGGAGCTGTACGCAGATGAAATGGCAGTCCAGAAAGGAGCAAATCAAGTTCATGAGTGCAGGCAGATTTCTCTCTTGGCCTTGGTTTAAGTTGAGGTTAAATCCATGCTTAATTGACTCACCATTGACTCATTTCTGGAAGCTGCTGTGTGAATCTCTCAGCCTGAGTAAATGGTTGTTTCATTCTAAACTGGCCCCGATTTAGTTATGAATGATGTACAGAAATATGCAAAACCAAAATTCCTGCATGACCCAGGGGATGGGCACTCATCCCAGTGTGTGGCTGACTTGGTATGACTTCTTCGGGAGGCCACTGCGGAGCCTTCCTCACACATTTAATCATTCCATGGCATTCTGTCGATTTGACCTTTGACACACTCACTCAACAATTGCCATCCATACAGATTTGTACAGATAAATGGAATATTTGAGTCTGGGTTTCTTCCCACTGAGACCTGCCTTAAACAACCTGAAACTAAAAAAATTCATAGCATTAACTTTTCTCCCCCAATCCAATTCATTCTTGTGCATTAAAGCCACTCTGGGCTTCAGTTCTCACGGTGTCTCCCTGGGCCAGCAACAGCAGCAGTATCAGCTGGGAACTTGTTAGAAATGCAAATCCTTGCTCCCCGCCACCACCTACAGAATCAGAAATGCTGGTGGTGAGATCCAACAATCCTTGTCTGAACAAGCTTTCTGGGTGAGTCGCATGAATGATGAACCTCTGCTCTGGTGTAATGAGTTACATTGGCTTGGCCCGAGCTGAGCAACACTGAGTGCTCTTCCTCTATGATCAGGCCTTTCGGGTATTCTCACGAATGTCTCCCCTGACTGTCAGGGACAGTCAGCTGGTTGCTTAGCCACATCCTAGGATATGAAGGAGACACAGAAACAATGTGGGAAGAAAGTGGAATTCCCTAGCTGATTGGGTTTTAGGGGCTCCAATGCACCAGGAGAGACCAATGGATGTTACATAGAGGGAAGGATAAGGGGGTCCCTGGGATGGACAGCTATGGGCTGGGGGACCTCGACAACTGGGAGGAGAGAAGGAAGGGAGAAGGGCCAAGGAAGGGCAGCCAGAGTCAGCCTGGGGGAATTCAGAGTCAGCACTGAGGCGGGACTGGAGGGCAGGAGTTCCAGCCACAGCAGGACTTGACAGTTTCCACGTGACCCAGCTCCTCTGGGAGAGAGCCAACGCGTCGATCACTGATGAACCGGGTCACTTGTCTTCAGGGTCCTCACGGAAAGCAATAGGCCCTGTTCCCTCCTGGAGAGAAAAATAGAATGAGAACATCTGGGTGCCCAAAGCCTGGTAAGAGAGGTGAGCTGTGCAGACTCCCAAGAAGAGGGGCTCAGGGGCACAGTGATGCCACATCAGTTTTTACCTTCTTCCCACGCCAGCCCCCGCCCTACTGAAGGACTCACACAGTATCCGGTCTTGCCTGGAGCCAGAAAACAAGCGGGGCCAGGGGCCACTAATTGAATCATTCAATAAGTATATATCAAGGACTACAATTGCCAAGTATGTTCTGGGTATAAGGGACCTAATTCTAAATATATATATATATTTATTTATTTATTTATTTATTTCAGGGAAATCACCTAGAAAAAGAATCACACTTGACTTCAGGTGGGTTTGGAACTATTGCAGTTATGATGGAGAGGGACCCCCATCTCTAGGTGTGACCACATTTACACTCTCAGATGGGCTCCTACTAAGACGTGCAGGTCACCCTAGCAGGGCCGAGGAACGATAGCTTTTCCGTTTGTTTGAATTCCTTAGAGCAGAACACCTGACCTGAAGCCTGGCTCCGCCGTCTACCAGCTGTGTGATCTGGGGCTGAGTTCGTATCTCCTGTGGCTTCATCTTCCTCAGCGGAAACAAATGATTGCCGTTTCCAGTTACCAGAGTTCATGTTCGACTCCATAAGTATTAAGGATGGTGAAGATAACAATAAGTATTATCATAAGGTTGCTTGTGTGAAATTGGGGAAAGGGCGTATGCATATTCTTCACATTGTTCCCGTTTAAAAGGATAGTCCAGAACAACAATTACTGTGATAGTCATTCACATGCAATAGGGGTCCTTTTCATGATATTTGACAACAGGTGTACCTTACTAGTTATGTTAATTAGTATGAGAACAACTAGTCTAAATATTAAAACTAGTTTACATTCCTGAAGACATGACTATTTTCTCGGTAGATCTAAAGAAATACGCCTTCTTTAAAAAAGTGGCCTGTTAGAATTTAGAAGAGGGGAGAAGAACAGTGAAGGTTAAAAGGACGTGAACAAAGGGACGCAGGGGGACAGGACACCACCTTCTGTGCCTGGTTCGCACTTGGTCCTCCATTCGTGCTTGATGTTTGAGAGTCTGGGGATCCGTTTAGAAAAGGAAGTAACTGATTATGTGCAGGTGGAGTTCAAGGGTAAGACAGCCAGATATGCCTTGATTGGTGTGGCTCAGTTGTTTGGGTGTCATCTGGAAACCTGAAAGGTTGCAAGTTCAATTCCTGGGCAGGGTACATGTCTCGGTCACCTGTTTGGTCCCAGGTCAGGGCATGTACAAGAGGCAACCAATCAATGTTTCTCTCCCTCTCTTTCTTACTTCTTCCCCCTTCTCTAAAAATAAATAAATAATAATTTTTTAAAAAGAGAGAGAGAGAGAGTCAGACACATGGAGACAAATTTCAGCTCCTCGTGAAGAACTTTGTGCCGCGTGTCCAGCCAGGAACTCGGCTGTCTCCAAAGCTCCTGAGAATTTCCCAGCACAGGAAGCGTTTTAGCTGAGGAGGCAGGATATTTGCAGAACACAGTGTTAAACTGGATGAGAGACAGGACTGGGTAAGAGGCCTAATTCCTTTTTTGATGCTACAATTCCATAATTTTGTATTGTCTGTGTTATCACAAGAGAATAAACGTGGGAAGGTGAACAGCGGTGGATTGCACGTTGGAAGATGGAAGTTCCGATCCTGACCTTCTCATCAATGACATTGAACTTTTGGTTACTCATCAGCAAATCATTGTCTTTCATTCATTCATTTCTAGCATAACACACAGCCAGCTCATTCATGCTCTGGGCTGTTATTCTTGTTAGTCCTTCCACCTGATAAGCCTCCCACGCCATCCATTCATCTGAAGTCTTACCAGGCAAGAATTACCTTCTCCACATGCTCAATTCAATTCATGCAAGTGTGTGTGGCAGGGGAGGGTTTCACAGCTCAGACTCTGAAATACCCCTACTGGGCCTTTCCTGCCTCAAGCCCCCACCCAGAAGACTGCATCTGGCCCCTTTCTGGCAAGTTCACCTGCACCTGTGCCTGTGGAAAAATTACAAAACATGCCACCTGTGGATGGCAGGATTCCAAAAGGTGTCCCTCCACCGTTCCAGGGCCTCCAGGGTCAGGCCTAGCGGGGGACTTCCAGAGCTGGCTGACCAGGTTTCTCCCAGCTCATTCTCCCTGGCAGGGCTTACTGAGCTCCCAGACTGGTCGCCGAACCCAGCAGGCCACACCAGTCCTCCGCACTTGTCCAGGGGCGTGTTGATCTTTACAGTCTCGTTCTCACCAAAGCCTTTACCCCTCTCACCTTCCCCATCTGGTTCATACTCTATTGCTAGTGCGTTTGCTTGCAAGTTGCTTTTCAATTCAGAAGAAATGGGGGAAAGATGGTGTAACGTGCCATTAGGGTAGACTTGCTGAGAGTTAAACCGATGATGCTGTTGGTGACTCTGTCCTCTTTAGGGACGTAGCGTCACCCTGAAAGGACACAAAAATGAGTCAAAGGAGTTTGAAGTCTGAATGCCATTCGGACACTTACTTAGCAAAGTCGCTTTTAGAACTCCAGTTTTCTCTGCTTTCAGTGGGGACAATAACAGCATCTGCCTCATGGGATTCCTGTACAGATTAAATGATGCAAATAAGTGCCGTGCACTGTATGCCCCTCGATGGTCCCAGCCCCCTAAAAATTTTTAAATGCTGTTATAGTGCAGCTCTCTACCTTTGCAACTGAATTACCCAACTCTGGAATACATGGTTTGCACAATATATCTAAGCATCTAACCACTCCATAGGATTTTTGCAGTCCAGTTGCCGTTACTTAGCTGCTGGTTAGCCCACTGGCAGTAGGGGGCAGCAGTGTACACACGTTACACCTCGGAGCTGTAACACTTGCTCCCTCCCGAAGTCCAGGGTCAGGTCAGACAAAGGGGTTCAGGGTCTGCACACAGAGTACAGGCCTTCCTTCCACTTTCCTGAAACTTGTTTTTGAAGGGTATTCCCCCAACACACCAAAACAGTAGATAAGACAGATTTTTGTTTATTGTTTTATAATTTTGTGATTACTTGGTGAGGTTTTGTCATGTGAAAGTATCTTTCTCCTCGCTTTGAAAGAATATTTGAAGTTGGCGAGCTAGATTTACTTACTGTTTTCTACTGCATTTAACTTTTCTTGCGTGTTGCTGCTGTGTCCTTCACCATAATTTACTATATTTGAAAGAGGACTTTAAAAAACCATTACTTTTTGAATATATAATAAAAAGGGGATAATTACAGGTGACAGAGCTATAAGAAATCAAAACATGTGGTGTAAATAGGCCTGCTAATGACACACGAACTGCTAGCAATGGGGACAATGATGATTAACATTTACTGAGAGCTAGGTTTGCGCCAGGGCTGGGTTTGTGTGAGTGCATTATACAAATTACTATCTGATTTAATCTTCACAAAACCTGTAGGAGGTAAGGACCGTCGTCCCCATTTAACAGATGAGAAACTAAGACTCTGAGAGGATGAGATGGCTTGAACTTCCCTCTCCCTGATTCTGGCCTTTTTATTTTTACAGTAGGATTTTTGTCTTGTTTTTTCATTACAGTTGACATAAAATAGTATAGAAGTTTCAGGTGCGTGTTTATGGCCTTTTTATATGTTTTAAAGATTTTATTTATTTATTTTTAGAGAGAGGGGAAAGGAGGGAGAAAGAGAGCAAGGGAAACATGGACATGAGAGGGAAACGTGGATCCATTGCCTCTCCTCTGCACCCTCAACAGCGACCACACCCACAGCCCGGTAAGGTGCCCTGACTGGGAATCAAACCCGCAACCCTTGGCTTTTGGGGTGACGCCCCACCAACTGAGCCACACTGGTCAGGGCTGTTGATGAACCTTTTTAACGAGTTATTTTATTTAACCAACTTTTTTGCTTGCCTGTCAGTCTAAATTTTTTTTAAAGCTTAAAATTCGATTCTCTCCTACCTTTCCTTTTAAGAATGCAGCCCTTTCACGGCAAATGAAGACCTGCGCGGACAGCTTCGCTGAGCCCAGCGAGTCAGCGGGGCTGCGTGGCACACGGTCCCGGCGGGACTCACTGGGTGTTGTCTAACAAACCCGGACGAGCACGGCGTGGCTGTCGCTCGGCCAGGATTTTGACTTCACATGCGTCTATTGAACGGAACACATGGTTGCCACAAAGTAATATTTTAAAATGAAAAAAGGAAAATCACCCCACTCCAAATCCATGTGGTGAAATCCTAATGCCCAGAGTGATGGTGTTAGGAAGCGGGGCCTTTGGGAGGCGAGTGGGTCGCAAGGGTGGAGCCCTCGTGAATGGGACTAGTGTTCTTACAAAAGAGGCCCGAGAGAGAGGTCCTGTTCTTTACCCCGTGTGAGGACATGTCTGCAACCTGGAAGAGGGCCCTTACCCAACCACACTGGCTCCCTGCTCTCAGACTTCCAGGCTCCAGAGCTCTGGGAACTAAACGTTCATTGTTTATAAGCTGCCCCATCCGTGGTATTTCATTATAGCAGTCTGAGCAGACTGAGACAAGCATCACCGTGACATCCACACAATGTCACTTCTGAACAAGGAATCATGTCCCTGCTCAGGAATTAGGAAGTCATAGGGTCCCTGCTCTTCCCACAGCCTCACCACCTGGGAGCCACTGGCCCACAGAGCACCTGGTCCAGGGACGGCAGGAAACAATACTTGGTCAGATGCAGGTGCATCAGCCCTGATGTGGTTATTCGTCCCAAACCAGCAACCACATTGAATACATTGTTTTGGGATCCAAAAATGGACATACAGTGGCATCTCTTAACATTCACCTAATAATTCATTCACCAAAGGTGAAAAGTTTGATTATCTTTTCACCTTCGGTTCTGCTGGTTTAGAAGTCTGAGATGCCAAAGACACAATTATTCCACCATTAGATGCCACCCTGTTCCCATAGCTACGAACTGCCCCTTGCCCATTGTAGGCTCCTTGGTCCCTCCATAAACAGGTGACAAAAGACGGTTACCACTTTGACTGGGGAGATTAGAATGGTTACCAAGGGGAAATGGAGTTTCTGTTGAATCAGGCGGACAATGGAAGAATAATCCTCAAACCAAGAAATCCTATGGGGTGTCCCATATCATGTCATGCCACGTGGTAAAAGTCAACGGAAGCCTAGGAGAACCAATATAACAAGGACCTCACTAAGAGTCATGCCCTTCGTGCATGAAGGTTGTGTTATTCCCTGAATAAAGAACCCTAGCCCACCGAGGCCAGGCTGAGGCGAAGAATCAGCAGTGAAGTAAGAAGGCTACGAATAACAAATACTAAACAAAGCCTCATGATCAGCTGTAGTTAACATACTTCTTCTCTCTGAGCTGTGTCATCTCTTTGTCTTTTCTCTTTCCATTTCCCCTATTATTTTACAGAGACAGGTTATCATTTTGTCCACAGGTAACACTGTAACAGTAGAAGATGGTAATTAAACCAAAGAAGGGAAGACCAAGAGCGAGGGATGAATGCTGCAGCTGATGACATTTTGGGTCTCTGCTCTGCGGGCAAAGTTGCATGTATTCCCAGTTGCATGAGGGTTGGTCTCACCGTAATAAGGAGAGCATATTTGTGGCTGTTCTTGTGGTTTGAGAGTGAAGTCCTGGAAGAAGGATGTTTGCGGTTGTCAAGTAGCCAAAGGTGAGTCTGTCAAAATCTGACACTGGCTTCACCAAGGCCATTCCAAACCCCTGTCCTGGGCCTTAATGCAAGCTGGAAGCTGAGAAACCAAAGACCACCTTCCCCGGACATCCTTCCAGTGCAGATCTCCCTGTGACCTTGCCACCCTAGCCCTCTCTGAAATAGAATGGTAGAAGCAGTGGTGAGGCCCAGATTTGGGCTACGTTTTCAGCTGCAATAGAAATTTCAGGAGTGTTGGAGTAGAAAGATGGGAGTTGGAATCCTGCCACCAAATCTCATGAGAATATGGGTAATTTCTTGGCCTCCTCAGAGCTGAGCCTCAGTATCGCATGTGTATAATAATGACCCACTATGGAAAACTTGTTACAGGAAGTAAGTAAGATTGTGAGTGTAAACCACCTAACAAAGTACCTGGCACATGGCATCAGACGTTGGTTCTTCATTCCTTAACAACTGAGAGATCTGTTCGGCAGTTCAGTAATTCACCAAATCTTTCCCAGAGATCTAATGAGTGAAAAAAACATGCCACACTGTGGGAATGATAAAAAAAAAGAATTTGTGATGTTATCTAATGGGGCATGAAGCCCGAGAAATATCATTCCAACTTGGGTCTGATTTATTTTGGGGGGTGGAAAGTTATCTGAGCAAAGCCCCACTTTGAACTCAGGGCCGATGTCGCACTGAAACTCCTGGACCACATCACCGTTTCGCCAGGTATGTTCGTTAAGCAGTTTACAGGTGATCACGCCAGGGTTTTTGTGCAGTCCCTGCTTCCTGTACCATCTTGGGCTATTTCTCTTTTGAAGCAGGAAGTGCTATTTAATACATAACAATTACCTAGAGTGTTTTTTTTCTTTAGTACTTTCCAAGTTAAAATTCCTAAATATGTTATCACATGCTCTCCACTTTCATGTTAAAGCAGAACTTACCTGAAATGCTTGTTCTTAAAATTCACCCCTGACTTAACCTTCAGAGGTAAAAAGAATAAAAATTCAAACTGTGTTTCTCCACAGTGGAAACCACCACTTTTGAAACAATGAAGTGAAGTTAGCTTTCAGGGCTGTCTGTCCTGCTGAGCTTATTTTTCTAGAAATGCTTTGCACCTGACAACTGGAGCAGAACAAGCAAGCTATTCATTATCCAGTAGCAAAATACACAGTGCATGATCTATTTTCTATCATAAACCGCTCAGTACTTCCCAGCCCAAGGTACAGGGAGGAAGTTTATCTTTGAGGATTGGTTCAGACAAGAGAAGGAACCCATTTTCTTTTTGTAAAATATTTCATTGGCCTGACAAAAGCTATGTGTCATACTTAAATATCCGCACACTGTGTTTATTTGATCTTTTTAGTATAACGAGGAACAAAACAATGAACAGATATTTAAGTATATACCTATGTAACTATAGTACTTAGATATTGTTTAATAAGTTTGTTAATTCCACCCATTTATTAGTGGGTAACAAGAAAGAGGCAAAGGGAAGAATAGGGGACAAAAGAGAGAAAAAAAGTAGCTGAGACAGGCAGTTAAAGAGGAGGGAAAAGGAGACATTAAAAGAATGAGAGAAAATATAGGGCGCATGAATAAAAGGAGAGAGGATGAGGTTAACGCTAAAATATAATAGGAAACACAGGCTAAATAACTTGAATTGGACTTCTAGGTCCTGGGAGCAACTGATCATAAGTATAGGTGACAAGCTGTTCATTTCCAGCTTCCCTAATTGCCGAGTGGGTGTGCTCGCCACCGTACCCCTCACACCGAAACCCAGGACAATAAACCCTTGTTCAGAAACCCTCGCTCAGAGCACGAGGAATCATCGCAGAACCAGGGAAGGTCAAGTTACCAACACCTTGGACGGTTCCCACGTCCACAGGCTCATTGTTCAGCCTGTCTAGGTTCTTTCCAGTGATAGAGACTACACTTCCCTAGGCAGATCGGGGTGTCTCTCTTCCAATAAGATAAGTCCTCACCTGTATCCCCTGCTCTGGGGACTGGACCCAGCCAGTGTGCCCCGTCTTCGATGGGACAGCCCAGCAGAAGCCCAGTGCCCTTCAAGGCCACCCTGAAACCACGCTGGCTCCCCACGCCACAGTCTGCAGTGCCCTTTACATCATGGCCCTTCCCTCTGAAAGCATTTCCCTCTTCTTCCTTCTCCTGTTCGGAATATGGCTCGTCCCCCTGGCACAGTCTGAACAAACACAAAGGAGAGGGGCTGTTCCTGCCCTTTCCCTAGAGACCACACGTCGAATCTGTACCTGCAGATCAAATGCCTTTCTTTTGGGCAGCCACATGGGAGTAGGAGAGACCACCACAGTTTACAGGCCTCACACTCAAAATCAGTTCCCTTCTCCTCGGGTACACAGCTCTGGGAGACTTTGGAACAGGATGAGAAAGTTTGGCCTGGGCCAAGTCTCAGCTTCCCTCGTGCACGGAGTTCACTTTTCCTTCTGGGCTTCCTTGAGAGTGAGGGCTTCCTTGGCCTCACTCTCACGGCCAGCGTGGCAAGCCTCGACATCGGTTGCCCTCCTTATCAATCTTCCCGCAGACCCTTTCCCAGCCTCACCTCTCCCTCCCGCACAGCATTCTGGTCAAAAGGGCGGGTGCAGAGCCAGGCTGCATCACCACCCAACTGCGTGAGTATAGGCACTGAATTAACCTTTATTCCCTCTCTTGAAAAATAAAGTCACTGTAGCAGTGCTGGGCTCCTGCTGTCCTTGTGAAATAGAGCAACACGTGAAACCCCTACAGCAGGATAAAGCACTCAGCAAGTGCTTAGGCAACGCTAGCTACCACTCCCACGCTTACTCTGGCTCCGCCTCCTAAGGAAGCCCACGTGGTTCATAAAGTCCCACCAAGGGGTGGCTCACTGTTGTCTTCAGTGTCACATGCAGGATTCCTTAGTACTGGGCTCCTAAAATGGCAGGCAAAATTATGTGGCGTACAAGCATTATTTTCCCCTGTAATTCCCAATTCCTCATGTGTTGACCACACATAAGAAAAATCTAGGGAGCATTCAGAAACTACTAAAGCCCTGGCTCCCTCCTCCACCAGATATTCTGGTATCAGTCGCCTGGGTGAGGCCTAGGCACCGCTCCCCAAATTGACACAGTGGGCAGCGTGGGTGAGAATCACTGATGCACAGCAAGGCTCTTAATGAGGGTGGGCCTCAGACCACTTGTGTGGTTAAAAAGTATACACGCCAGGCCACCCGTCCCAGAGACTCTGATCCCACAGGTCTGAAGCGGGGCCACATACCTACACATTTCTAAAGCTATGCGGGAAATGCTGAGGTGCTTTGCAGAGCCACCAGTCCCCAAATCTGGGTCCCATTTCCAAAGGTGCCGAAGACAGGCTGGCTCCCAAGCAGTAGTCTGAGATGTGATATCTTCGGGCGGTGACACTTCCCCTGGTCCGGACTGCTCTTATCTAGACCCAGGTGCTAGCGCTCAGCTCAGCTCGGGCCGCCCTGAGCAGAAGGGGCAGAAGGGGAGGGAGGGAGCCCTGCAGCCTCTGGCTGTCTCCTTCCTGATCCGGCAAATCACCGACCAGAGCCGCTTCGTCACTGAGAACGAGAAGAAGCAGGAGAAATGGTCGGAGTCACAAGGCCCCTTCTTTCTCTTTATCCAGAATGTTTTAGACTGAGTGAAAGTCGCGTTTATTTCTGTCAACATGTGCCTGTGAGAGCAGACTTTCCATGACAGCTGATCCAAATTAAATCTAGGAAGAAGTACGATACTGTCGCTTCATTTCACACCACACCAAATATAGATGTGCAAATTGACAAGCTTGCATAATCAAAAAGAATACACTCAAAGTTAAACAGTTGTGTTGTGTTCATTTTTATCTGTCTACAGTCTGTAACCCACTCTCTTGTTCGGAACGCACGTTCAGGTGAACAGCATGACCGCACTTCCTGTCTTCCTTAAGATAAGTTTTCGTTATTCTGAAACTGCTCTTCCCGTGTGTATGGTGTGAAAATGCTTTTTTCTTTAATGAAATGATGGCATGTTTTTTGTTCATTTGTTTTTAATGCTCTTGCTTTGAAAAATAAAGAATTGCTAACTCTATGTTAATCGAGCCCCTTTACAGTAACTCTCCCATCTCCTTTGTTAAAACCAATCTGTAAAGTCACAGAGTCTGGGAGACAGGTAATTTCTGCAAGGTGCTTTTCAAAGTACTTAAATAACATGCAAACATGCAAAATGCTCAAACAACATAAAAACATACAAAGTACTTAACCAATATTTACACATACAAAGTACTTAACCAATGTACTAATATAGGAAGTATATAAAGTACTTAAGCAAATAGTATTAAATCTATTTTTATAGTAGTAGTAATAGTACTAAATGAGCATCTCCAAAATATTGGCATCTTAACAAACACCCTAGATGTTTCTTATGTATGGAAATATGACCACTAACCTAGAACTATTACATTGTTTAAAGGGCAATGTATTTATTTATTCAAATTGATCTATATCTAGCAATGCACCATAATGAAAGAAAGGACAAAATAATTAAGTGTTTTTGGAAAGTGGGAATTAGCAAATTTGAAAAGTACTCTTTTGGAAAAATGAACAAAGCAGGGAAGAGGATGTTGGATGGACGGGAAAACAAACAGGCGGACAGATGAACGGATGGATGGAAGAAAGAATGATAGTAGGAGAAATGACAGAGGAAGAATGGGGGATGGAAAGAGGAAGACTAGAAAGAACTGGAAAGAGGGAGATAATCAAATGAAGAGGAAGAGAAAATACAAGAGTGTGCAGACAGCTCCAGGGAAACGACGCTGAGAGTTACTCTACAAATGGATTAAATGGCGGTTGTGTCCCCAGTTTCCTCATTTGAAAAGGAGAAAGTTGGTTCTGATTGGCTCGAATATCCTTCTCAGATAGGGCACTGTGTGTGCGTACGGGGTAGACAACGCCCCTCGCCTATTTCTGCTGCCTCGTTTATTATTTAGTCCTCACTTCTCCAGCCCTTACATAACTTTCTGGAGCCTAAATGAAGTTCACCTATTCCTCTCTAACTGCTCAAAGAAGAAAATATGTCACGACTGAAATGAGCTGAACATCACTGAAGCCAACACCTAGGGCCACGCAAAGAGGGGTCTGCAAGTCAGCCCTTTTACTACCTGGTGAAATCCCCGGTTTCTTCCCATTCCTGTGTGGACCCAGAGTGCAGCTCTTTCACTGGCTTCAGCAGTTTTTGTTAGCATCTCTGAAAAGGTAGAAAAGAAACTGAATATAGAAAATAGTGCAAACTATGAATATGATTAAAGGAGGGTGGTTTCTAGGCTTCCGTTCAAAAAGAAAATGGCCTGACCCAGTTTTCAACTAGGTCAAGATGTGGTAGACTGAGTTAAATCATGAAAGGCACAAATTACCCTAGAGCAGAGGCAGAATTTCGTGAGGTCACTTCCTCGCTGCTCCTTTAGCTGGAGTGGAACTTGCCTTTCCAGAGGAAGGAGTATCATACCCTAAAGGAAAAGTGAGCTCATGATTTTAACATCCCTCTACTACTCACTTTCCTACCCTCCTCCCAACTTTGACCAGGTTCCCCATTCTTCCCTGGAATGGCTGGTTTCTCCACTTTTTAATGACTTGGAGGAGCCAAAGAGGGTGGCATCTTTTCTGTCCCCCTTTGATTTTTTAGCAGAGTAAGATGCAGAGTCCTGAAATTTAGAAAATCTAATCACTTACATTCTTTCTTCTTTTTCTTCTTCTTCTTCTTCTTCTTCTTCTTCTTCTTCCTCTTCTATATTTTCATAGGCATCCTAACTTATAAACGTTTTTTGTTTCTTTTGGCTGATTATTCCCCTCAGTATTTTAATGATTAAGTCATTAGGGCTTTTCTCTTAAGCCATGTTTGTTTTTCTAAAGGTTTTTCCATTACTTGATTTTGTTGATATTTGAAATCAGAGCCCATTCATTTTCCTATAAATGTCTGTCCTTTTAAAAACAAGCTTCATATTATTCTTGCCTATGAACTTTTTTTCTTAAGAGGGGAGAGGTAGGGAGGGAGAGAAGCATCAATGGGAGAAACATCCCAGTTGGCTGCCGTTCATAGGCACCCTGACTGAGGACCGAACCGGAAACTAGGCATGTGCCCTGACCAGGAATCAAACCCGTGACCTTTCGGTTTTCGGGATAACAACAAAACAACTGCACCACTCCAGGCAGAGCTTGCCCATGAACTTTTAATCTTCACATTCCTATTAGACATTTCTGATCAATTTCTCCTTTTTTTCCTGTTGAAACTTTGTTCTCCATTTCTCTTTCATTCATCTTTTTCCTTTTCCCTCACTTGAAGGGAAAGGGTCTTATCAACCCAGGTTCCAAGGTCCTTTTGTAATTTTATTTTTTAATTATGGTTGACATTCAGTATTATTTTGTATTAGTTTCAGATGTACAGTATACAGGTCAGACAATCATATAATTTACAAAGTGATCCCCCTAATAATTCAAGTACCCACCTGGCAACATGCGTAGTTATTATAATATTATTGACTATATTCCCTATACTGAGCCTTCAATTTGTACTGTTTAATCTCTCCACCTTTTTCACCCAGACCACCAACCCTCCTCCCCTCTGGCAACCACCAGTTTGTGCTCTGCATCTGTGAGTCTATTTCTGTTTGGGTTGTTCATTTTTTCTGTTCTTTAGATTCCACATATAAATGAAATCATATGGTATTTGTCTTTGTCTGACTTACTTCACTTAGAATACACCCTTTAGTTACACCCATATCATCATAAATGGTAAGATGTTTTATGGCTGAGCAATAGTCCTTTTTGTATGTGTACCACACTTTTTTATCCACTCCTCTACTGATGGGCAGTTGGATTGCTTGCCTCTCATACATGCCCTGACTGGGACCAAACCCACAACCCAGCCAAGAGCCCTGACTAGGAATCGAACCAGTAAACTTTCACTTGGCAGTATGATGCCCAACCAACTGAGTCATACCGGTCAGTGCTGTGTCTTTAATATCGTATCTCCAGCTTCCTCCTGATTCATTTCTTATCCTCTCTTCTCTGTGTCTATGCCTAAGTTCTTCCCTCTAAGTTTTCCTTAGTTCCTTCCTCTTTTCTTTAGGTCTTCCCTTTCTTGCTTCATCACAAAAATGTCCTTCCTTCAAAAGAGCCACGAGTAAATTTCCTAGACACAAGAAGGACATCTCCTGACCTCTGACCTGCCTTGCCAGCCCCAGGGTATTTCTTATTCCCTGACACACAAGCCTGGGATCCAGGCATCAAGACGGAGCCTCACCTCTGCCTCGAATTCTTGTCCCCTTTCTCTTCTTAGCTCCCACGGCCCCTCCAAGCCCATCCACGCTGCCATCTTTTCCGACCACTAGCCTCGTCGGCCGATGTCACCTATGCCTCTGTCATTCCCTGGGTTCGGCCTCTTTATCAATCAAAATTCAAGATGGGATTGCAAATTTAACCTTTAAAACAGGTTTTAAAGACTTAAAAATATGTCAACAGAGCAATATATGAAACAGTGCATAAAATGAACATACTATATATCAAACAATTAATTTTAAAAATCCATACAACCTCCACCCAGGTCAGCACTCCCTGAAAACTCAAGTATTTAGTTTTAGTCACAACCTGCTACTCTCCTGAAAATAACTGTTAGCCTTGCCTTCATACTAATCGCTGCCTCACTTCAGAGTTTTGCCACCTCCATGCTCATTCTTAAGCAACAAAGTTTCCTTTTCCTGTTTCTGAATTTTAGAGAAATGGGGTCATTCTGGAGATGGCTTCCTTTTTCTTCTTTCTTTCACTCGGGGGAATGTCTAAGACTCCAGGATATTTGTGCGTTCGGCTGCTGGGTGTACGTCTTCCCAGCTGTCTAGATTCCCACGGTGTGCAAGCTTCCACCATTCATCTGTTTGTTCCACAGCTGACGGACTGGTTTGGAGCTACTGAAAACATTCCTGTGTGGGAATCCTGGCGCATGTGTGCATGCATTTCTCAAGGGTGTGAATCAGAAAGAGTAGTCGAGTCATGTTCAGCTTTAGTAAAAAGTACCAAACTGTTTTCCGGAGAAGTTGCAACAATTTGTCTTCCTACCTGCATCCTTGGGAATTCTTTTTGGTACATAAACTCACCAACCTTTGCCCATCTGATGGGCATGAACGGGCAGTTTCATCTCTGCCAGGAGCTACCCCATTGGCTGGCGTGTAGAATCCCATGAAGTTATTAACTCATAAAACGCCCTTATGTTCATCAATCACTACAAATTTATTTCCAAGTCTGAATATTTCCAAGGATCTATCCTAGGAGGACTTGTGGTCAAATGGGTATGGATGATATCTACTCCGATCATTTATTTTTGTTTAACATGGAAAAAGATTAGCTCCACAAGTGTTGCTGGTACATACAGTAAAGTTGTACAAGCCTTGACGCAGAGCAGAGGGAGGGACGCTGCGGCAGGTCACACAGCCAATGCCTTCGGCCCTAGGACAAAACACGCAGCACACCACCGAGTCTCCACAGTGCTGAGCTCCGGGGGAACCGTCCGCCTCTGCCTCACAAAGCAGTTCTGGATTCAAGATCTGAACTTTCCAGGGACTGGTGTGGAGTTCTGCCGCCTCCGCCGGCCCAATAAGGCGTTCTTACCTATCTCAGGGAGTCCCTCCTTAAACTCTCAGCCCCGCCCCCAGCAAATGAGTTCATGCCCACCTGTACCTGGGCTAAAATCACAAGTCTTTATGGATTGACATTTCTATTAAAAGATACAAAAACAGAACTTTTGGAAAGACCCAACGCTGTGTCTTTGTGCTTCTCCAGAGGTCATTTACCAGAGTGGTGGGGCAGGAGAGGCAGAGGGAAGCTACAGAACATAAAAGAACTATCGTGTACGAACGCATGTTCAAGGACTATTCTTAAATGCCAGTGTTGCTAATAAAAATCTCCCCACCTACAAACAAATGTTTCCCTTAAATCAGATGTCAACTGAATGTGTGAATTAATGCTCTATAATTTTCTTAAATGTCTTGGCTAGGGCTTCTGTCATAAGTTGGTTTAAAATCCTTATCTTTACATCACTTCCTCCTCCACTGTTTTCTCTTTTAGATAATGTGTCTTTAAGATGATGCTTCACCTTGAACAACAGGTATGCCTGTGTCCGATAGGCCATCCCCTTTAAAAAGAAATGCCTAAAGTGTTGATAAGAAAAGGGAGTGTTTGCCATTGGAAAATTTCCATCAGTTGTCCTAACATTCTAAAAAAGTGATGCTTGAGATATGTGAAAGGAAAGAACCTCCAGGCTTTAACTCATTCAGTTATCAGCAGCCATCAAATGATCTCCTAACTGATGAATGACTACTTCCTAGGGAGTTAGGAGTCAATGAAACAAGCAGCTAAAACTTCATTCTGAACAATCACATTTGCCCTCCTGGTCAGCCACGTTAATTTTTAAAAGTCAGGAATAAGCAACTTTTTGCAAGAAGAGAATGTCATTACTAAGGGGGAAAACCCCATAATTACATGGCAGGGACTTTCAGAACAGAAATAGCACTGGGCTGGGGCTCTGATGGCCCAGAATCTAGAACACTCCAGTGTATAATTAAATAAGATCCTTGAGCCTCATTTTCTATGCCTGCAAGAAGAGTGAAATCAGATAATATCTAAAATCACGTGAAGGCATTAATTTCTGTGACTGATGGATACTAAGGCTCCAGAAATAATGCAAAACTAAAAGATTTTTTAAAATTGGGGGAAAATCATAATGTTTCCCATATTTGAAAGATTAAACAAAAAACCCATTACACAGAATGGCTGCAAAAAATTTTTCCTTTAGTGACAATATTAAATGTTGGCGAGAATGCAGAGCAACTGGAACTCCCTCACGTGGTTAAGTGGGAGTTTAAACGTCGTAACCATTTTGGGAAAAGGTACGGCAGTTCCCTAAACAACTAAATATGCATTCACCCTGTGACCCAGCAGTTCTACTCCTACTTATTTATCCAAGAGATATAAAAATATAGGTCCACAAGAAGACTTTATAAGAGCATCCATGGCAGTTTTTATTCATAGTAACATGACACCGAAAACAGGCTGGATGCTGGTCTGCTCTAACCCACCGTTTGTCCTGCAGTCAAAATGATCTTCCCAAAAGGCTGCAGGCATTTTATTCATCCCTCAGTGGTTTAGGATTAAATCCCAAATCCCTTCGCTTGCCCCCTGACATACTCCTATTTATTAATATGTTACCCACAATAGTCAGACAAGCGATTTTCTTCACTTCATAGAAATGCCCCTGGTGCCAAAGCTCCTTTGTTCTCTCTGTGTGACGGATGCCGCACACTGGCTCACTCGGCCTCCATTCTACCTTTCTTCCTCTCTTCGGAGAGCTGGGGAAGCTAAAGCAGCATTCCGCAAACTCCCTTTCACCCAGAGTGCCAGATGTGACGTGATCTCCCTATTAGATACATTAGCTCAAGATCTGGAATGTGGCAGTGTGGCAGGGTCATCGTTATGGCCTGTTTCTCTGGGTTTTGCTACCTGGCAGAGCCACAGCCGCGTGAGGTTTCTCTGCTGTCATTCCACAGCCTTCTCCAGCTTCAAGGGTAATGAGTTATCGGGGTCCCTGGATGCGGTTTTCTAACGCCTTGGCTGCAGGGGAGGGTTTCTGTTTTCCAGCGTCTGGGTGGCCTGCAGGTGGTTGAAGGGGTGGCACGGTGTCATCACTGGCTGTTGGTGGTTCGGTCGAGGGTCTTGATTCCAGCCTCACTCCCCTGCGAGGCCGGCTCCTTATGGTTCCGAAATTGTGCCTGCAGGTCCAACTTGAAACCCATTCTCTCAGACCTTCCAATAATTTTCTAAGATCTAATTTCCTTTATTAACATCTTTCTTAATTAAAATAACTAGAGCGGTCTTCCTTTTACACATGGAACTCTGACTGATAACACTGTGTGAATCTGAAAAATAAGTATCTAAAAATATAGGATATTTTGAACTAATATGAACTTAACACTTGGGCAGGGATTCCAAAATCTGGAACATTCAACCATCTTGGACACTGGAGAAAAAAAAAAAAAAAAAAACAGATTACCTGACTCCACCCCAAGCTGACAAAAAAAGAATCTCTCCAGGTGGAGCCTAGGCTGTATTTTTAAAATCTCTCCAGGTAAGGGAACCTGTTTAGTGCAGAATTGCAAGGACAGGCAAGTAGGATTTACGCTGTGAATGGCTCATTGACATCATGAGACCCAACCTGCATCTGAAGCAACAGTCTCAACGCTGACATCTCGGTATTTCCAGCCTTCCACTCCCACAGATTTATGTCGCTGTTTGTCATAATTTACCAACGTAGCAGGAACTCTCTATTAAGAAAAACCACCTTCACAGAAAGAATGAAACACCCTCTTGCAAGACTACACAGCAATGGATTTAGTGCAGCATTTGGGACTCTTTTGAAATAAATGTTCCCTTGCCTGCTTAACGGTTCATCCATTTTCATCAAGGTCTTGCCTTGAGATGCTTGTTAACCTTACCCCTTCTGGGGATCCAACTCTATCATAAGCAGAGAATGGAGAAAAGTTCCACAAAACAAAATAACAGACAGCTAACAAAAATCAGTACTTTTTAAAGAAACGAGTGACTAGGGACATGTGTACACTAAACGTAAGTCACAAAGCAAAGGCAGAGGGGCAAAGCTTCTTCCCAAATCACCTTCGAGAGCCTGAGATAAAATTGAAAATGGAAGCCCACCCACCCCCAACCATCTAACTCTGACAGCAATGCTGTGGGATGTTGCTTCCCAGTGATGACAAAGCTAGACCACCTCTGCACCCCAGTTTCTTCAAATGCTCACCCCTCATTTGGGCACCAACTAAATTGAGTTCTTTGAAAATTGAAGGACTGGATGGCTAAATGATAACTATCACAGAGGTGGTCTGATCTGACCGTTAAGGAAGAAAATTTACCTTAGTAAACAAATAAACAGGAGAGCCATCTGGGTCTGTTCAAAAGTAGGTGCGTGGTTGACAAATTCATGCAGATTCTGCGTCTGATAAAGTCAGGCATCAGGTCTAAGAGTCCAGGTCCCTACTCCCTAGAATAGTGATTGTCAATAAGGATTAGCAAACTCATGAAGGAAAACAAAAAAACTTAATTTAGTTGCTCAAACCCCATGAAGAAAATCACGTATTTATTTTGCTGTAGTTCAGCAGGTGAATGCACCATCATTCACTAACTTAGCAGGTATTCCCTGAGTACCTGTGAAGTGATGGTCACTCTGTGGAGCCCTGGGAGAGGGTGGTGAACAAGGCCTAGTTTTCATGGAACTTATATCCTACATATATTATGCGTGCCTAGAATGCTACCAATAATCTGGTGGTCTCATTCTCTCCGGAAGCTCTAAGGGCATAGGTTCCGGGGCCATGCTGCCCTGGGCCTGATTCCCAGCCTCCTCTCTGGCCAAACATGTAATCCTGGGTGCTGTCCCACCTTCACGGCTCTCTGCTGCTCCTTGGGTTGGCAGTGACCTCATCCCATCATGCGGGGAGAGAAAACTCCCCCACGTCCTTCAGGGGAGGAAGGCCGGTCCTTGGGGGAAGAAAACAAACTTGGTCTTTCCTTAATCAACTTTTCCTTTTTCCTTAATCATTTCCCAGCTTAGGGAACTCATGTTGCTAGGACTTCTAGAGGGTGATGGTGACCTTCAAGAGATGAGCAGGCCTGTTCCCTCTCCCATGGACTTTTCCCAGGAACCAAATTTACTTAATCAAGAGAATCAGCAGGGCACATGTAAAAGTGAAAACTGTCAGACCCCACTCTAGACCTAATAAATAAATCAGAGTCTCTGTGGATTTCTACTTTTAATACCTAAGAGATTAAACCAGGTGGCTGTTTCTATATTTAACAAGTCCAGACTTCTATGCAAACTTTAGTGTTCTCATCCTGACTGGTGTGGCTCAGTTTTTTCAGCCTCATCCTGCAAAAGCAAAGGGTCATTGGTTCAATTCCTGGTGAAAGCACATGCCAATGTTGCTCGCCTGGTAGCTGTTTCTCTCTCTCTTTCTCCCTCCCTTCCCCTTTCTCTAAAAATAAATAAATAAAATCTTTTTTAAAAAACTGTAATATTCTTTTCTAAAGATTTTTTCCTTACAATAAAATTAATATATGTTCCTGGTAGAAAATTTTTTTAAAAGAACAGAACATGTCAAGAAGAAAATGAATTTATTGATTATCCCAAAGCCTAGAATTAAGAAAAATTATGAGATTGGTGTTTCTCTTTTTATTTTTTCTATGTATATACATGTATTTGTTTTCTAAAATATTTAAGATCATACTATAAATCCTGTTTTTTCTTGCAGATTTGCTCTGTATAAATGCCCATATATTCTGAACACATGAATGGTTAGTATTTTAGATAAATAACTTAATTTAACTATTATATATTGAGATCCCTTTATGTGCGAACACTGTTTTGGGTGCTGAGGATATAGTATGAAAAAGCAGTTAGAGACATGTCTTAATGAACTTAAAGTAACAGGAGATGGTCAAGAAACCAGCTGATACATAAATAAATAAAATGATTATAGTAAGTGCAAGCGTGAGAATGGTAACAATTAGGTACCTACTACACGCCAGGTGTGGCTAAAACTATAAACTCACCTAATGCTCCTAACACCTCTCAGGACAAGTACTAGAATTACCCACCTTGTGAACACAGAGGTGAGCACAAATGTGAACACAGAGGCACTCGTTGCTTTCCAGCATGTCTAAGTGTTGGCTTGGCCGAAAATTCCATTTAGTTCTTTCCGTAAAATAAAAGTCACATTTTTCGTGTCACCAATAACTCTATTGATTTGGATATTTTGAGTATGTTGGCTACCTCCCGCACGGTGGTTGTTCTCAATTAATGTCTCAATTTGATCGCTATCAACTTCAATTGGTCTACCGGACGGTGGGGCACTGTCCAGCGAGGAGTGTCTGGGACAAAACTTCCCAAAGCACTTTTGATACATTCGATCAGTCACAGCACCTTCTCCATACACTGCACATTTTATTTTATTCTATTCTATTTTATTTTATTTTATTTTATTCTATTCTATGCTATGCTATTCTATTTTAGTTGCATTTTAGTTGCATTTTTACCTTTCTTGAAATAATAATGCATAACATGCTGCAAATGTTGTTTTTCTTCCATCTTAAATATTTAAGTGGCTACACAAACACTCACCAATTTTGATACGTATTTTTTAAATGCCTGCTGATGGGGCAGCTGTCAGGAAGCGAGGGTCTGTAAGAGGACCACTCCGTGAGGAGCTGGGCAGGGGCTCCCCCGAACAAGCCCCAGCCTGGGTGGGGTCCACACCAAGGAGAAGCTGCTGAGTTTACCACCTAAGGGGGTCACTTGTCTGTGGCCTACTTCCCCTCCGTTTGACCAAACTTTAGACCTGAACCTTCCTCCCTGCAGGCTCCTCACTTCCTTTTCTTTAGAGCATCTACTTTAGAAAACTTGCCGTTGTAAATATTCTCTGACCTTTGAGATTCGAGTTGTTTTAAAAGCCTCCTGTTAGCTTTACAACCCAGTATATCTTTCTCAAAGACCTAGGGGCATCCCTTTGGAGTATGATCATCGAGGACCACAGTGTTTCTGCCTCCCAACCTCTGCAGAAGGGTGGGAGCCAAATTTCCGGGGGCACCTTCTCAGAGTTACAAAACTACTTCTTTTCATGAAGATACAAAAAAATTTACTTTCCTTTTGGGTAGAGCCAGTTAGCAAATACAAATCAACTGTATACCCTACCCCAACTCTGAAAAACTCTTCTGATTTGTTTTAGTGGAATTGAGCCAAGACTGTAGTTATGGCTTCTGTCCCTCGTTGCAATAGACTTGAATAAAGTCGTCTTTGCTTATTTAACTTTGTCCAGTGCAATCTTTGCTTTGACAGCCCCTGTGAAGGCCCAGCTGATGAACTTACAACAGCACAGACCAAACACTGAGGACCTCTGCCAGCACTAAGGCATCCGCAGACTTGGAAGATGAAGGACTGGACTGAACCGCAGGTGCAGTTTTGTAGCAGAAGGAAGCAAAGGAACAAGGCTGCTGACGGGAGAACGGTTTTGGTGGCACATTGAGAGGTTTACTTGGCTGGGGAAAGAATCAAAACCTGCTGATAGCTTGAAAGAAAAGGGAGGAATCAAGAAATGAAAGGATTGCATAAGATTAAAAAGATAAAGCAAAATAGATAAATGTAAAGAAATGAGAGTAAATAGCAAGAAGAGAGGCAGCCATTCTCAGAGAGGAATTGACCCAGTCTGGCCGTGTCCCTCCCCACTGGAGTCCTTTTGTTGATTTTTCATTGTCTCAGGGGTGATGTCACTTCCTTAATGTGACAACAGCCTCTCGCAACATCATCCCCAGCCATTTCGGCAACGCACACACAGGCACATGTTCACACACACATGTTTCTTTCCCCACCTGAAACACATGCTCACGTGCTCAGCTCGGGTTTTTCCTGATTTGGGATGATTTCTGCAAGTCCCAGGCAGGACTCATGGCTATTCCCTGAACTTTCATAGCATTTCTAGCACAGACAGTGCTTTGACAGTTTTTTTTTTTTTAAAGCCCCTTCCTCCTTTTTCTTAACTGTATGTTAAAATGTGTGATTTAGGGGTTTTGTGGCCAGGTTGCTGGGTTTTTTTAGTTTGTCTTGGAGAGGACAAGATTTTTACCTCTACCTCTAGCTGTAGAACGGAAAGCATCCCTCGACTCCAGCTGACATTTCCATCAAAGCTGACTCACTTTTAGGCAGGGTTCCCATCTAGAAATCGTCCTGATGGTTTGCGCAACAGGATGGGGAGAGGAGAGGCAGGCCCAGTCGGGCCCAGGCAGCGTCAGAGCTGAGCTGAGCAGTGAGGTGACAGCAGGAAGAGGCAGAGGGAAGGCAGACTTCATTCCAGGAGCTCTGAGGGCGGAAACTCAGGAACTAGAATCCCTGAAACAAGTGAAACTCAATATGTGGGCCAAATGAGATTGCACCTAATGTTCAGGGAACCTCGGAGACATGGTGACGAAAGGTCAAGGCAATCAGTGCAACTGCCTAAGACTTTATGGAAGGAGACAGATACCGTCTGGCCTTCCTACTTGAAGCCACTACCTTGCACGCATTCAAGCAAGGGAAGGCTGTCAGGGTGCTGCAAACCAGGAGGGACGGCTTCCTGCCTCTCCCGTTAGTGAGGGTGGCCTGGGGGGACAGTGATACCCTTTCTATTTTTCAGATAAGAACCACATGTGTGCGTTTTGTCTGGAGATGTGATTAAAGTGCTGTCAGGTGATTCAAGTGAGATGGATTTTCATTAATCAAGTTTTGCCAGGACTAGTCCATTCCATGAACGCTGTTCATCCCAATAACAGGGCTGTGATGGGTGTGAGAAAACGTCTGTGGCCGAAGAATTCACACAGGGAACTGGAGGTAGATCTCCTGCAAAACCATGGTTTTCATGAACCATGTTGAGAGTGAGTTTATGAACACCTGTGCTAAATCCCAGAGGATCCGGTTCAGCATCCATTTGCTATTCTGGGTCCCTGTGTTAGTGGTCCACAGTTGTCACAAGAAATACTACAGACTGGGAGGCTTAAACAATTAGTTAATTTTCTCACAGTTCTGCGGGCTGAAGGTCCAAGATCAAGGTGTCAGTAGGGTTGGTTTCCTCTCTCCTCGGTTTGTAGATGGCCATCTTCTCCCTGCATTGTCACATGATCTTCTCTGTGTCTGTCTGTCCTCGTCCCGTAAGGACATCTGTCATTGGATTAGGGCCCACCCTTATGACCCCATTTAACCTTAATTATCTCCTTAAATGCCCTGTCTCCATGTAGGGTCACATTCTGAGGTGGCAGCAGTTAGGACTTCAACATATGAATTTTGAGGAGACGACACAATCCAGCCCATAAGAGACTCTCATTCTTTGGATCCTGTCCCCCGAGCCAGCTTCTCTGCATTTCATGACTCAGGAATCCAGCAGCTCTTGTCTTCCCTCAATTTACTTTAAGCTCTAAATGCATTGTGATATGAGACTGAATGAATCTAAATCCAGCACCTTCCTCATCACCTGGAATTTAGGTGAATTTAAACTTAACATAAGGCTATTGATATTCAAGTGAAGGAGAAGGGAAGCAAGAAGAAGAGTGAGTAAGGTTTCCCATACTAGCTTTTCAAACTTGTGACCACTTAGCGTTAAAAACGCCCCGATTCCAACAATGAAAGCGGTGGAGACTATGTGGTGACAAGCTAGAGCGCTGGCAGCAGGTTCTGTAACCGCCACCGCACCAGCTTATTCGTAAACGCTGTTTATCTGTGCTGATTGAGTTAGAGCCAGTGGAAGACAGCAAATGTGCAAAATCACCAAATTCTATGGATATAAATTATGCTGTTGTGTGGGAATCAAATCACCAAATGAGTTTGAAGTCATATTTAAGTTTTTCTCACTTGAGTTAGCCCCATATTGGAATCAATACTTGGTAAAGTTTTTTTTGTTTGTTTGTTTGTTTTTTTAAAGGCCAACCCAATGAAGAATAGTTTACAGTGTTAGGGGTTCTCATCCATGGCCTAACCTTTCAGCCAGAGGAAACCAAGGCCTAGTGCGGCAGTCTTCCATGGGCCTATTTTATCTCAGAAAATTAAGACCACCTCTTAGGTAGGTTTAATCACATTTGTCTTCCTTACCTTATCTAGGTTCCTTTCTCAGCCAAGAGGAAGACATCAGAATCATTTCTGGGGAAAAAAATAAAGTAAACTGCTACAGGCTTTCACAAATACAGAGAAGTACTCCCTCCCCAGCCCCAGTCCCTTTTCCTGACTTTAACTTTCTTCCATATTGTACATTTCTTCAGTCACCTGTTTGGATTCTGTCTGTACTTCCATAAGTCATATGAAAGCAGAGACTTTGTTTCGCTTGTCTCTAGTGATCAGAACAGTGCCTGACACATAGCAGGTGTTCAATAAATGTCTACTGATTGAATGGGTGGAAACATAGCTTCCATTCAGTAAACCATGATTTTGAACAAGAAGGAAAAGCACAGAAGTCTGATATGGCCAGTGCTCTTAGGGAACGAGGCACCCACATCATAAATATAACTTACTCCTGGAAGAAACGGACTTATTAAGGTTTTTGATTAAAAAAAAAAAAAAAAAACCACCGCAACACCAGGTAAAATGTTCTATACCCTAACACTTTAATTCTTTCTAAAACAGCAGAGCACACAGGTGACTACTAGAATGACAAAGAACCAACAAAAGAACCAACATCAGACACCGCAGATGCTACTGTCCTTATTGACACAGAGACACCTTCATGCCACAGGCCTTTTGAAACTTTGAGACCCACTAAGTCCATCATCTCTCTAAAGCCTGTGTGATCACGGGTAAATTCCTCAGTTCCTTAGCCCTCAGTTTTTCTATTCACCCAATGACATAAGAGTAGTACTTGCCTCATGTTTAAATGAGATAATACATTAGCAATCTTAGCAACTGATATTAGCACTTAGTGCCTAATACAGTGATCCCTCACCTATGGCGGGAGTTACGTTCCAGAGACCCCAGTGATAGGTGAAAATCCACGAAGTAGGGGCGTTATATTTATTTTATTTATACATATAAATTATATATATAAAGGCTTTATAAACCCTTCCCACACTCCTATAAATCTTTCCCACTCCCTTATTAACCTTTCCCACACTCTTATAAACACGTCATATGCTCTTAAACACTTTCTACATTCTTAAACCTATGTAATTTTAACAGCATATATAATTCTATATGGGTCCTCTCCAGTGAAGTATACTACAACTTGAATGATAAAGACCATGAATTATGTACCTGTGTAGTACTGAGGGAGATGAACGTGATGACGATGAGATGAATGTACTGCACAGCCAAGAAGAGCATCTCAGCCCTTCTGAAGGCACCACTTCATCAGGCGCTTCATCAGGTGATGCAGTACCTTTGCCCTGGACCATAACTTTTATTTCCCCTAAAGGCATAGGCGTAACATCTCTTCAACCAAGTGATGCACACAGTTATGGGGAGTTGCTGGCGCTGTTTTTTATCCGCAGAGGCAGCTTCCCCATGCAGAGAAATGCTCTTGAGTCCAAAGCATCTCTGAAATTTGTCAAACCAGCCCTTGCTGGCACTGAATGGGTTGGTCTGGTGGGAGAAGCACTTGACGGCCCTGCTTCTGTATTGTCATCCCCATCTTCATCCTCATCACCGTTGTGAACATCCGTGCTTTGCTCAAAACTATCATAAAGTTTCTTGGCCTTCGTCCGGACAGTGTTGGTATCCAGCGAAATGTTCTTCTTCCTGCAGTCATTTATCCACCGGGCCAACGCGGACTCCATCCTCACAGTGGCCTTATTGCGGGAAGCGATCACCTTCTTTACAGTCTTGTTAAAAGTCGTTGTTGCCGTAGACCTAATATTCTTCTCGTCTTTCTTTATGTAGCGAACAGTAGATTCGTTGATCCTGTAACAGCAGCCTGCAGCTGCGTATGTAGATTTTTCCTTCCTTTAACATGTCAAGAAGTTCCACCTTTTCTTTTATGGTAAGCATATTCCTCTGGCACTTGGATTCACGGCCAGAAACCTTAGAAGGCACAGAACATTTCAGTGGCATCGTAGAGCTTGGAATAAATTCAAACTTTTATGAAAATTTCACAAAAACACAACAGCGCAGAGCAACACTACACCCAGAGATCAGATGTCGATGTGAAGTGGACAAAGAGAGATGCTGAACATATGGGCACAGTGCAGGAGAGCAAACAGACCGATGCTACAGTCACTGAGCCAATCAGCGCCCAGAATATAGAACACAGTGCTGTGGTTGGTTGCCTTCCATTCCATCAGCCAATGGTGTGCTGTGTACAATCTCACATTGGCAAACTTGCACAAGCGGTAGTGGCGAACTGCATTTCCATTGTGTAAAGTATGGTATTCATCCGCTGATGAAATACATACTGTATTTTATTTCAATTTAATATTATTTTAATATGTTTGAATTAACTTTTTTATATTTTTATATTGCTTTAATTTTTTAGGCAAAAATGATTAAAATCATAAATATTCTATAAATACCTATATACCACAAAATCCCACAATATAGCAAAAATTCCATAATACAGAATTAGAGAGATTTTTTTTAAATCCACGATACAGTGAAGCCACAATAAGTGAACCGTGATATAGCAAGGGCCCACTGCAGTGTCAGCATCATAAATGACATGATTACCCCCAAATCCAAACCCTTGCATCCATCTGTCCCTTCCCTTACTTCTTGATGCTTCCATCCCAATACTGTTGTGCGCCTCCAACTCATTTCCCTGCCATCTGGATCCGGCATCTCTTCCCTGTCCTGCCGTCTTCCACTCCATGCCCTCATCCCAGTTGAAACCTGAGTCTATGACAAGAACACCACCTCCTCTAAGGTCTTCTCAAGACAACCACAGGCCCAGGAGGAGCGAGTGGAGACCAGCATTCTTGTGCTTCCTTGATGGGACGTCTCCATTCCTCCACACCTTCCCCACCACTTCCTTTGAAGTACATGCTGACCATCTCCTTTCCTTCCCTCTGGCTATGAATGGAAAGTCTTGATTAGTTCTTCACATTTCTTGAAGACTTTAGCACAGGCTCAGAGCCTCCCCTGTCGTTCCTGTGGTGAGCATCAGTTTAGACAACTTCAAAACAGAATGTCACTTGGGCAATAGTCTTGTCTCCCTCCCCAATTCAAGCTTTAACCCAACTTCCATCTCTAATACAAGTCAGGGGCATGCTAAATGACAGCATAGAAATGGCATCGACAAAACCCAGAAGGTATGAAGCTTAAGAATAATGCCCCGGCTTCTCCAAAATAAACTGCAAAAGAAAAAGAGAAGGGGTGACGCTGGTGACAACAAACACAGATTGAAAGTAAAAGGGCACAACAAATGCAGTGCAGGTACTTTACTGGAACTTCGTTGAAACAAATAAACCACCAAAAATAAAAAATAAAAACAATCTTTTTTTTAAGCAAATGAAGAAATCTGAACATTGACTGGATATTTGCTGATATTAAGAATTTAGTGTTCGTCTTTTAATCTTTGATAATGAAATTGCTTTTGTGCTTTTAAAAATCCCTGGAGTAACAAAAACATGTAACTAGAAATGAAGAGGAAGTTCCATGATGACCAAGGATCAGTCCACCTGGATGATAGAGCCCCTCAAAATACGTGAAGCAAAAACTGACAAAATTAAAGGGAGGACTACACAATGCAACAATAAAACTTGTAGAAACACTAGACAGAAGATCCACAAGAAAATAGAATACTTGAACGACATTCTAAACCAGGTAGATCTTATTTATGCTCATGCACTTGACACTGGAATGCTTGCATTGTGATTAATAACTGGCATTTTGACCTAGAAATTTCAGTCTCCAGAACCTCAGCTAGTAGTTACTAGTATTCCTGGCCCCAAAACGCTCAGATACCTTCAGAGCCCTAACAAAATGTGCTCCTTTTCTGGCTCCGCTGGGCTCACCTGGTAAGGCCTTCCTGCAATCAACCAATGGCCCTCTCTGGAGAGGCTGTTCCAGGGGAGGGCGGCTGAAGGGGGTGTGAGGGAAGGTGGTCTGGGATGATTCTCAAGAATCACAAACTTTCTCTTCTGCACTCTTTTTCTGTGTGGCTTTTCTGAACTCTCGCCATTTCTCACCTTGCTCACGGAAGCTCTCCCTGGTATCTTTGCTTCCATTTTCCATCCTCCCTGCCTTTTCTCTTGCTTTGACTTTTTCAGTGGTTCCCCAGTGTTTCTGTGTTCAAGTTCAAACCACTGTACATACCTGAGGTAACAGTTTCATTTAATCTTCAACTACTCCACCCTTACCCCCGCTCTACCCAGTATTGCTCAGTTGGTGGTGTGATTGATGTATTGGGTGGGACACTTCTTCATTGAGCAAGACTATCCTGTGCATCCGAATAGGTTTAGCATTCCTATCCCCTGCCTACTGAGTGTTAGTTGAGTTAACTACACTCAACCCTGATTACCTGGGAACAAAGACCAAGTCCTCACTTGGTATCTCAAGTCTCCTTTGGCTCAGTGCCTGGCATTATAGTAGGTACTAAACCCATGTTTGATGAGTAAATAAACAGGATATTGAGCATACTTTCCCTGATGATTCAGTGTTATTACTCCTGAGCATGGAGATGTCTTCAGGGCCTATTGAGCCACTCACGGCATTTGGCTCCCCACCGAATGATCCATCTCGGCCCAGCTTTATGGATTTGGGTGTCTAGGTTCTGCATCATATCATCAGCGTTCCTGCCTCTAGGGATCTTTCCAGCGGCCTTTGGAATCTGGGGCAGGCTGTCCTGAATGCAGGGATGAGACACATCATGAACTTTGGTGACCACACTGTTTCAGCATCCTTTTGTCTTATTTCTGAGTTCCTGCTAGGTTTCACACAGTTGACGTCTCTCTTCTGGCTAATGAGACTCTGCTGGGTTCTAAGAACTTTTCACACGATCACATTCTTTTTGGGAAAAAGCTGAAAGGTGACTTGGCAGAACTTTTGAGGTAGAGAACTATTTCTGTGCTGAGATGTCCATTTCTAGGTCCCTGGCTGGTGATAAAGTGACGGACTAAGTGATTTCTCAAGGTATTGTTGAAATGGTGCTCTGTCCCTGTAGTCACAAAGTATACGGGTGCATTTTTAAGTTAATTAATTACTTTTTTTGCAGAATTTTGTCCTTTTTAATGGTCTAAACATAGGAAGGGTCAAACATCTAAGAACGATATAATGCTCAAAATCTTCTAAAATATCCACGTATTCCAAGACTTTTAAATCAACAGACTTTGATCCTGCAGGTATATGGATGCAATTTATTATTTTAAAAAAGTTTGTACCAGCTTAAACAATAATAAAAAACTTTAAATGAAAAAATAAAATGTAGGAATGAAAACAAACAAAAATGAAAAAAAATTACATCACTAAACACTGAGATATGAGTCTCAGCTATAAGGATCTTTCTAATTTCCAATTTGGAAGACCTTAAATTTAAAAAAAACCTTTTCCATTATAATTCATATGGAATGAAGCCCTGGACCATGAGGGATAGAGGTAAAGGGAATAACTAGGTAGGAGTAAGTTAGGAATGCAGTTTTCCAGAAAATGTTTGTACTTCCTACTATAGTTTAAATATTTGTAATATATCTTTTTTCTCCATTTATTTTTTTTATTTTAATTGTTCTTACACAGTTTTCTGTCTTGTACTCCCATCCCATGTAATATATCTTAAATGCTATACAACTCGATCAACAAACAATTTCTGGTTTTTTTGTTTTTAATATTTATTCTCATCATTTTTATCTTTTATAGGAAATTACAACAACTTAGGGAAGAAATGATATGAACGGAAGAATGTTAAATACTTTAAAAAAAGAAACAGATCTGCTGCTTGCAAAAAAGTTCATATAACCTTATTTCTCCAGTGCATAATTTTACACAATGTACTAAAAAGTTTATGGGAAATTATTATTAAATAGCAAAACACATACACAAAGCCCAGGTACATAAATAACTTAACATAAAGTAGCTTGATTCTGATGCAACACTTAACAAAGCAAAGTGTGACGCCATGGCTCTCAACTTCATTAACTGGACAAGTCCGATGACACAAGTCAGGTAAGTGATAAACCCTCAATGATGTGCGCGTGAAACCACCAACTCCAGCGGGGCTCTTTCTATTCTTCGGCTGCATCCAACTTCCTGCCAGAGAGCATCAGACTTTCTTCTTTTGGGCACTTTGGCTGTAAAGAGAGAGAAGACACAAATAAGCGATGACAGAGTGACTGGTTGGTGGGGAGGACTCCCATACCCCACGATTGCCTCTCATCCCCTATTCTCAACTCAGGATGCTAAGTAGTTCTGAGTGCAGATGAGGAAACCGAGGTCCAGAGAGGAAGAGCCCTGCCCACCAAACCTCAGCGAGCTAAGACAGAAACAGGATGCGAACACTTGCATTGTGTCTTCAAATTCTGAGTCTTTAGCACCCTGGTGTTAGATGGCTTCTATCTGTTGATAAGATGTGACTCTCTATTATCGTCAGTGTAAATCAGGGCCATTGTTCTCTGCCTCACTGTTTATTTCTCAGCTTTTAACAAACAAATGTCATGAAGTCTGCAAGTTCTATAAACAGGAGATATTTCTGCCACAAGAATCAAACAGCTAGTGAATACCGAATGCATAGAGGACTCTAATACATCATGTGAAAAGTTAAATTTTCAAAAATAAACAAGTTTTATAAGTGGAAAAAAATGAGTTTTTGTTGTGATGGTCCAACCCCAATTTCCCTTTTCAAAGTTCCACAGCGCTTAGGCTAACCAATCCCCGCAAGCCTCGGAGCCACGGCTCTGCCCATCGCCCTGCACGTCTGCAGACAGGCTGCCAGACTGACTGTTTCATACCTGAGGACGTTTATGGTGTACGTCACCCACTTCTTCTTCGGATCTGCACACACAGACCATCCTCTCCTCGTGTGAAAGCTGAAAAAATCAGAAAATTTGATTTGTGTTTAAAGAGTTTTAAGTGGCTTTTTTGTGGGACATGCAATGGAAATTTCATATTTCAATCGATTGCTTCATACACTAAACATTTCATTTATTTCAAACGTGAAACAAAATGAAAAAAAAAAACTGTCCCAATAAAGCTTGATGCAAGAAATGAAAGGGACGCTCCTTGACTTTCTCTACAATTTAACAAATTGTTGTGCCATGGCAGAAAAATAAAGTCCCAGAATATATATATATATTATTGTATATAATATCTATGTTATATATATATTACATGTATATCATTCCAAAGTGTAGTATCCTCTATACATCAAGAATATTGTACATGACAGGATAATTACTCTGAATTTTTACTTACAGCCTCAACCACTTTCTGGTACAATATGCTCATTTTAAAGTCTATGTTTTCCACATTTTCCTGAGGCAGCACTTTAGCAGCCTATAAGTTTATCTTAGAAAGTGATTTTGCCCCTGCTATGGGTCTTTTTTGAAACAAAACTTGGCCTTATCCTAGTCTTATTCAAAGTGAGCTTCGAGTCAAGTCTCCTTCCATCATCACAGAAGGACGCCTGGCTTTGGGTGGTGAAGGCCTGATGCAAAATACAGATGACATATTACAGCACTGTACATTTGAGTGTTATAGAATTCTATACCCAATAAATTGAATAAAATTAAATATATATGCTCATGTATATATGTTTATGGGTATATAAGCTCACTTGTTTATATGCATGCACACTAAAACAAAGCTACCATTGCCACATTTGTTATTTCTGAATGAAACGCCAAAAAAGGCAAAAAAACTTTTTATTCCTGACATTCCCATGTACTCCTGGTACAACTGAGTTAGAATCGATTCATAACTTACATGACTGCATTGATGTCACAAGCTTCATTGGCGAACTGCCTCGTGAAGCTCTTGATATGTCTGGTACGAAGTACGCGATCCGTGTACTGAAGGCAGCAGTCAAAGGTGCTTGCTGCTAAAAAGAAATGAAAGACTTTGAGTCCAAATGAAGAGACTCTTCTGTGATAGGTATTATGAAACTACTTGTAGTTGTGGAAAACCTGGAATCTGATTTACGGTTCGAGGAACAGTTCCAGTGCCTTTGAGACCCAATTTAATATAGTTTCCAGTGCCTTAAAAAAATAGTTTGTGTGCTGGGGAATTCAATAATATAGTTTAGAAGCACATAACTTGTCATAAAAGGAATATCTTTACTATACAACACAAACTGTCTTAGTTCAGTCCACTATAATTACTCAAGAATATGAGGAAACTCTCATAGATAAACTTCCAAATTCAGAAAATGAATAAATTGCCAGACTTTCATCTATTATCTGGCTACTGAGTATTGAGGGGAAAGATAAGATTTTACAAAGGAAAATGTGATTTATAAAAGCTGCTTTTATAGGAGTTATAACCAGAGCACTAGTTATAGTGCTCTAGAAATTATAATAGAAATTATAATAGTTAAGGAAGTTTTTCATTTTGTTCATGAAAGTCCAACAGTTTCATTTTTAGGAATGCACCTGTTGCCAAAAGTGGTGTTTTCTTACAGCAATAAAGCACTGCTTGGACATTCATCCAAGTCACATTATAATCTGATGTAAGGTAAGGATAAAAGTTATCACAAAGTTGGTAAGAGATGTCCCAGAGGCCTTGCAAAAATGAAGAACTCAGGTGCCCCAAAGGATGAGTTTTGAACTTCACTGAAACTAGTTGGGTGATGAGAAAGTTGGGGAAGTGAAAGCACTCCTTGCATTTTAGAATGACTTCATTCACTGGTTATATTACCCAATTCACATCACTCCTAGAAATAGCACTTTAGCAGAATGCTGCAGCTCAGGGGTCGCTCTGAGGCTGTTTATCCCCCAAAATCTGCTGGGATTGACAGCACAGAGGAAAAAACCTGATAAGCAGCAAGAACCCTTCCTGTCTTCATTCACCAGGGAGCTGACAACTCCTATCAATTCCCTTTGAAGACTTTCTAACAGGCTTCCCTCCTTTGGGGATCCCCAGATGAGCTCAAGGCTTAGAGGAAAATGAGACTAGTCCTTCCTTCCATGTGAGCAGGAAGAGAGACACTTACCTTCCGACCGGCTGCAGAGGTGGAGCAGCAGCAGAGACATCACAGCAGCCAGGAGCAAACACTTGCTGCTGCTCATCATTTTCAGCTCAAAGGATAGATGTGCACAGTGCTGAGTACCCAGTGAGTGCCCTGGGAGAGTTGCTGAGCTCTGTTAGCAACCTGAGACTTAGATGGCACTACTTATAGCCAATATTGGGAATGTACACAAAAGGCGTGTTCTCCCATGGGGTTTTCCCCATCGATGGACCTGCCCCATCATGTCGTCACAAAGAAAAAACCCACAGGGAAAACTTCCTGCCTTCCTCTTCTTGTTGGGAAAGTGTGAAGGTCAAAGTGGGAAAGGGAAGGAAAGGGGAAAATCCTGTCACATCCTTCAAAGATTCCCATCCAGTTTTAACTTAATCTCTTGTCTCTGAAAAGAGAGGACAAGGATTAGCAGTGATACAAAGGTCAGCCCCACAAAGGAACATTCCAGAACTCCTATTGTTATACTCTATTTGCTTTCCAAAGCCAATCAGAGAGGGGGAGGATTCCAGACATACCCAAGAACCATTTACAATTGCTAGCTTGTGCTCAGCTGTCACCAAAGACCTTGAATTTCTAGCCTACCTTTCAGATCAGGTAATATAACAATCCTGTAGAAGTGTTTCCAACTTTTGTGGAAAATACCAACCCTTAAGAAACACTCAAGCCTCACCCTGAACAGGTGGCTAAGTTGGTTGGAGCATCATTCTATACACCCAAAGGGTGTGGGTTCAATTCCCAATCCAGGCACATACCTAGGTTGTGGTTCTGTCCCATGTGGCACACAGGATTGATATTTCCCACCCTCTCTTCCTTCTTCTCTCTCTAAAACCGATAAACATATCTTCAAGGGAGGGTTTTTTTAAAAAGGGGCTCAGGTCTCAGCTTCCTCTTCATTTTATAGCAACTCTTCTCAGAATCTGCTTCATTTACAAGACTCTTAACCAATGTTACAGCCCAGCAAGTAATCCCACCTGCATGTATTAGCATGTATTAGCATGTAAACTCCTCATACTAATGTGGTATGTGACTCAACCCAAATTCCAGAAGGGTTGAAAATGAAGAAGACTATCATCAGTGGCTAATCAACAAAACAAATGTCAAATAAAAGTGATGATGGTGATGATGATGATGATGATAACAACAACCACAACCACAACAACCACCATAATAATAATGTAATAAGAATCCTCCACTAGGGAGAATATCATTGCATGCTAGGGATTGGGTTTGCAGGACAGATGAAGTGTAAAGAAGCAATGCAAGTGACAAATTATTTGTATGCTATTATGGGCATGGTTACACAGATCTACCTGTGTGTTTAAAATCATAAAGCTGTTCATCCAAAGAAAAAAGTGAATTGTATTATATGATCACTTAAGAATAAATAAAATTTAAATCATTTTTTAAACTGTCCACTAAGCACAAATGAGTTGAAAAAGATAAACCATCATCAAACAATAAACAAAAGAGAACTGGAGTTGCTATGGTTGTATCTAAAAAGATAAAAACAGATTTTAGAACAAAAATGTAACTAGAAATGAAGAGGAAGTTCCATGATGATAAAGGATCAATCCATCCAGAAGATATAAAAACTACACATCAACAGCACCTCAAAATTCATAAAGCAAAACTGACAAAATTGAAAAGAAAAATAGACAAACAAAATTTGAATATGTCAATACCATATTTTTAATAATAAGTAGAATTCCACTGCTGGGATTACATCCTAAGAACCTTGAAACACCAATCCAAAAGAACCTATGCACCTCAATGTTCATAGCAGCACAATTTATAATAGCCAAGTGCTGGAAGCAACCTAAGTGCCCATCAGTAAATGAATGGATCAAAAAACTATGGTACATTTACTCAGTGGAATACCACATAGCAGAAAGAAAGAAAGAGCTCCTACCCTTTGCAACAGCATGGATGGAACTGGAGAGCATTATGCTAAG